>JAZHYW010069449.1:0-13435 GCA_037355805.1 Ixodes ricinus
TACTCAAAACTAAAAGGAAACGGAAGATAACAGCAGAGCCTCGCGGGCGTCGAAGTCGGCATAACAGAAGGATCGAACGCTGGGGCGAGACTGACTGGGGCTTGGCACGCGGTGCCTCTTTTGTACACTCGTGGGCTTCTGGAACAATCGGCGTAAAAGGTTCGCGCATAGAACATTCTAATCTCGAACATGCAACAAAGTTATCGAATTTACCAGAACACTAAATTGCAAGAATAAATAAAAGAAATCGAACCCTGGCTCTTCGCGTGGAAGGCGAGCACGATAACCGTTAGGCCACGGCCGCGCGGCCTATTTGGCCAGCTACGCGCGCGGCAATATTAAAATATTTTAGGGGCTTAAAAGCAATATTTAACTCAGTCAACCCTGTTTGCCTGAGCAAACAAAATACTACACCATAGTCTTTTTTTTTAATTTGCACACATATCTGTGTCTTGTGGCACATGGCCGAGCAGATTGATCGTTTTCGACGTTCAAATTGAATGCAGCCTTAACCTGGGATGCTAGTAAGTTTGATAAACGCAAGGAAGAAGCACAGTTTTTTTAAGAACGGCTTCCCAATCATCTTTGTATATGATGCCATTTGGATCACAAATCGGGTTATCTTACTTGTTTACGTAAGTGACGCTCCTAAATGCAGCACGCGAACGACGCGCATGATTCAGTTCAGTTCAGCTTAATAATAATCAAAAGCCCTTCAATCAGGTGCATTACATGCCGGGGTATAAAGTACACAAAAATAAATGCTGAAAGTTGCCGAACATCAGTTCTATTAATGATAGCCAAGATACATATTATACAAGTCACATAGAAACACAAAAAAGAAAAGGAAGTGTTATTGAATAAACAGCTTTACTCATAATAAAAAAAACTCTTGTAAGGTGCAGACTTGTACACGTTACTGAAAAATAGTAAGGAATTACATTTACAATTACTCAAGGCCAAATTGTAATTTATTACAATTACAATTACCCTCACATAAAAGTAACTGACCGTTACCGCAAAAAGTAATCCGTTACTTTTGTGGTGTTACTCTCAACATTATTGTCCTCAAGTAAGAAAAAACGGAAGAGAGTTATTCAAGTTCTTATTGTTGCAACCTGTTCCATTTAATGACCTTGATTATTTTGAGCAACAACTGACTCTCGAAAGCCTCGTGAGACATTTTGCATTATTTCTTACTCAATATGTCGACTGCTACGCTGAACACCCTCTGAACTGAGGCACTGGATGGGAGTGCCATATTGTTCCTCACGAATGCTTCATGCTCTGCAATAAGCTTTTTCAGCGAAGCAACGGAAGTACTATTTACCTCGAAGATAGAGCAAAGCTTCCTCGTTGCAGCCGTTGCCGCGAAGCTGTGGAAGTCATCATACATCTAGCCAAAACTAGAATAAGTATTGATTTATGTCCAACCTACTATACCGACATATATTGCCAGAGATCGCAAAACATAGTTGTAACAGTAAGGTAATATTTAAATAATAAACAAGGTTTGGGTCGATATTCTTCTTCCTTTGGTTCTGAACAGGTCGAGCCTCGGTTGAGACGTTGGTGAATACAAAAACAGTTTCCAGTACATAAATATAAGTAATAAAAAAGGACACTCATAACAACAATTAATTAGAACGTCGGTTAAAACAAGGAAATGTAAACGCACGTTTGCCATGTGTACCTTTCTTGGTGCCGTTCAAAAACGCACGGAGCACGGACCGACTGCAGTTTACTCCGGTATTCTCCAGATAGACGTCCGCTGACGCGACGGGCAGCGAAGGGCAGAGTACTAAGTAAGCCGTGCTATGGGCCCCACTCACGAGTTTCAATCTCTCCTCAAGCCCAGAATATCAAGTCTACGTCAGCCACCATTGCGTTTTATTTGTAGAGAATATCTGTTTGAGATAAGATGCGTCCTGCTGGGGTAAAAACAGGAAGAAGAAGAAAGGAAGGACTGTTACCATTTTCCAAGTGCTCGCAAAAAGCTGACTGACAATTAAAAAGGGTGACTGAGATGGAGATAACCTGGCTGGAATTCACAAATAAAGTGGGCCAACCCTAGAAATTCGACTACAAAAAAGTAGGTAGCTTTTAAAGCAGGGTGAAATAATGTGAAAGAAACAAAAAAAATATATCCTGGTTTATAAGAGAAGATGATAAGTGTGCAGCAACGAACGAGGATGCTTGTGGTAATGACACATTCACATATTATCGCATCTCTTTTAGTGGATTTTAGGGTAAACGGAGCGTTGTCTCGTGTTGTGACATTATGAAAATGGCAGACATGTACAAATTACTCAAAAAAGGTAGTTAAGTTAAGTTACTGAGTATCGACGCCAAAAGTAATTGGAGTAGAGTAGAAATTACGCATTTGTATTAGTAATTGAGTAAACTACTAACTACTGTAAAAAAGTAGCGAATTACTTTGAAGTTACTTTCGAAGTTACTTTTATATTTTTTGGTAGCGAAATGAACAGCAGTTTTGATCAGTGAAAAACCGTGCGAGCCTAAAATAAATGCTGTCATTTTATGGCTTGCGTTCTAACCAAAATAGTTCATTCGCTCGCAGAAGCAATTGACTTTCAAAGTTCTTATTGGGGAGTTTTCCCCTTTTCCTCCTAAAGACGCCTCAGCCAAGCTAAAAAGACGTTCCACCGACGCGCTGGATGGAACGGCAGCGTTGAATATGAGAAACAGGCTGTGCAGTGTCGGGTAAGCGAGCGTCGGCATCTTAGGTGTCCATGACGAAACATGTGAGGTTCGCCTCGGCTAGAGGGTCTTTTATAACAAACTCTCCTCCTTTTTATTTTTTCTTCGGCAAGTTGAGATTGTTATGACTGGCCCCTCTTTAATCCCACGACATTCGAAGAGTACTCTGAGCGAGTGCACCTGACCGTCATGGGACCAAGTCTCGCGCCACGACGATGAGATCATCCGGACGATTGCGCATCTCGTTGCAGTGCTAGTGCTACGCTACAGAAAAGAAAGATTGTTTTCGGTTAACAGAACATGAAACGAAGTATACTTCGCCGCTGACGCCGGGTCCAACAAAAGGATCTCCCAAGGGTGACTCTCAATCCTCGCCGGTGACTACGGTATCCTGACGCGCCTGACACGCCTGACGAGTAAATCGTTTTCAACAAAGAGGAGGTCTCCCTGGCGTGGAAGGTCGGAATGAAGCGAAGGATTACGTGAAGAAGCATCGTCGCTCGTACAGTTGCAGCTGAAAGCGGGAACGTGCTCCCATGAACGGATTATCCGCGTCTGCGTTTGCGCGCGGTGGAGTCCGGCTTTGCAAGGGAGTATGCGTTGACGACGAGGCGACCATGCACTCTAAGAAAACAGTTGGCCTCAAGGGACTAACGGCAGCATTTGGTCCTCTGAACTCGCAGTTGCTCCCCGAAAGGACCATCTGGTTCAAGCTAGGTACCGTGCGCAAAAGCTTGGGACTAACTGCGCTCGACTGGGACTAACCGATAGGCGTGCGCGAGCAAAAGCAGCCATTAGTCCCCCTCAGACAGGGTGCATCTGTATGATTTAGTCCCCGAAGGCAAACGGAATGTTTGCCAGGAGGACGGATGATATTTCGCTTGTCTTGGGGATCGGCGAGACTCAGCCCAGCACGGCTGAAAGTGTTGACAAAACTCGGACGAAACTGGCGAATTTGTTTAATGTGCCACGAACGTTAAGACATTACATGGTAGAGCTTCGCGCGTTGTGCGAATGCGAGTTAACGAACGTGTTGACTCTACTTCACCCAACTATCTCGTCAAAAATGATCTGTTGACATTTCACAAGTCCCATTCACGTAATTTGCCTTCGCGCAAAAAATGAGCATTTATCCAAACGCAACACCTCCAAATACTAACACTTTTTTTTCTCTTAAATGAAACTTAAGAGTTTGTAGAAGACGCGCTTTCAACACCGGAGTCTCGCAGTCAGAATAAATGGTCACTTCAATCGCTAAAACTGAGTTACTGAGAACAAGTCGAGCCTCGTCTCTGCGTCTCCCCGTAACCAACCTTTCTGGGTAGTCCAATGTCGAACTCAAAATCCGCAACGACACACTTGATGCGCGGCACGTTATACTTAAAAAGCACATTCAGAGGCAGTATCTAGACGCCTTCACACGATCGTCGTCGCTGTTTCAGATAACATTCCGGGTGAACAACGAAGAACGAACCGCGCCCGGAAAGTCACCCCCATGGCAACACCTGCTAATACAAAACAAAATGCGAACTAAAAAAAAGAAAAAAAGGCCCCCGAGGAAACTGAAAAAAAAGAGAGAGAAAAAAAAGAAAAACAAACGTGTTTGCCTGTATGCAGACTTGTACCGTACGCATTACAAGTAGTCAAATTACTTGTAATCGATTACTTTTTGGAGTAATTTTTGTAATCAGTTGATTACTTTTATTAGGCAGTAATCACAAGAGTAATCTGATTCCTTTTTGAAGTAATAAAATTACTTGTAACCGTTACAATCTTTCCACGGGACCCCCTTCCCCCCGCACATGCCTTTTTTTTATGGACGGAAAAAAGAAAGATATTTGCGGAGCTGTAGGAAACGAGGTCAGTCTTTTTCTATGTACAGTTTCTGTGGAATGTCCGTTTTTTTTTTTCGAGCTGGGACTGGGAGTGGGAACCCCCAAGGAAGCCACAGTACGTGACAAAGGCCATTCAGGGAGAAGTTTGAGGAAGCAGAATGTAGCTTTGTGAGTCCTTCGTTCAAACTAGCCCCCTCACGCACACACACAGAAATAAAAAAAAATAAACAAGTCCTGCTTAGGGTACCTACTCGCAACCCGTAGGAGAACCAGAACCGAAGAATGCCTAAAGCGGATGCAAAATATAACAAAGGCAGTTGAAATATTTCCCCATTTCCCCTACGTGGTCTATGTGACAAGCAATGTTTCGAGTTGAGAAGTGGTCGGGGCGATCTCTTCCGCTAATATATACTACACATGATCCGTTTCAAATCCTGGAGCTGCTGCTCTTTTTGTATAACATGTGAGCTCATCCACATGTGAATAATAAAATGAGCGACAACCCTTGCTCAAGCTTAACAAAATCTAGAACCCGCGCCGCTACCCCCCCCCACACACAAACACAGGCGAACGCCCAAATCATTAAACGTCTTCAAACGAATTCTATGCTTGTGTCCACATTGTGAAGGTGCAACGACCACGAAGAGGGAGCCAGTTTTTCTTCTTCAATACTTGTGCAAATTTGAAATATAGGTTGGAAGTAGTTCATCGTTATGAGCGCTAAAGATGTGTCTTCACACAATAAAGTAATCGGAAAAGTAACGATTACTTCTTTAAGTAATGTCCAATTACTTTTGCTGTCGAGTAATCAAGTAGTCTAATCGAATACTTTTTAGCCAAGAGTAATAGTAATTGTAATCGATTACTTTTTTTAGTAACGTGTACAAGACTGCCTGTATGTCACTTGACCGGCGTGTTGGAAATGGCGACCATCGGCCTTCTCCCGTCCTTGAGGCATTGGTGTGTCCGTGTGTAGTGGGAGGGGGAAAGAGATTTTGTGTACGCGCCCTTCCCTCTCCCACCCACCCCTACCCCGCATTCTTTCTGGCGCTCCTAGCTCACGCGGGGGTTGGGCAGATGGGGCAGAGAGGGTCCGTCGGGAAAATGGGAAGGGGTCTTTGTTTGAAAAGACCCTGTTTTTAGTACAGCCTTCGTCAGAACTTAGAAGCTGGTCGCCCTGTGTCGTCTCCGATCATTGCGGGATCCGGTTTGGATTCGCGGTGCTGCAACACTGCGCTTGATCTGTTCTGAGGTCACAAGACAAGGGAACTCGATTAAGGTATGTCGGAGTACTTCTGTTTAAGGTATATTTATTAACCTGCGGCTTCAGAAAGTGTTTTATTTTGAGCGCATTCTCTAGCTTCCAAAGCGCGCGCCATTCTCTATTCTTTTTGGCACCATGCTTGCTTATTTTGTTATGCAGCACAGAGACCTGGGCCGGCTTGCTAGAACACCGTCTCAGCTGAGACTGGGTGAAAGAAAGCACTGCAAAGGCTGGGGCGCGCGAGCGTCTTGAGACGCAGCTTGAGTCCCGCTCAGCTCGTGCGCTGGCTTTGGCAGTGCTTTCTTTCACCCAGTCTCAGCTGAGACCATCAGGCGTAGACTCATGGGGGCAACAGGGCTCGTGCCCCCTGGTGAGATCCAGGGGGCAGAGCCCTCTCGGAGCACGAGCCTTGATCTTTTTGTTTTTTTTTTGCTTGTGGTTGTTGTTAGTTTGTCTTTGATAATTTGTATTTTGTCTTAAATGTATAATACTTCACCTATGTTAGTGCATCACACAATAGAACGCTAGGTTGTTTGTGGGCACTGGAAAATAAACCATTATTATTATTATTATTATTATTTCCGAGACGCTGTTTACATGCCGTGAACGAGCTTCTATTAGTAGGATGTAAACAAAGTAACGCCCACGTTGCCTTTATTGACAAAATGCGTGGGAAATGGAATCCCAGCGTGCTTGCGTTAGCTTCAATCTCCAGTTCTGGCAAAAACATAACGCGCAGCACCCTCCCCCCCCCGGGAACCATCTCATCCTGCCCCCGCGGAAAATGGAAGAGTCTACGCCGCTGGCTGAGACGCTGGTTCTACACTCCGTTTCACCTTATGTTGTACCGCAGCGAAGGCTAGAAGCGCGAGCTCATAGCGTTGGCAGCTGCCCTTGGTGCACGAGAGCTTGTGCCGCCGAGATGTGCCCTAGAGCAAGGAGCTCGCGCTTGTAGCCTTTTTTGCGGTACGACACAAGGTGAAACAGAGTATAGCAAGCCGGCCCTGATATTCAATCGTATCGAGCAAAACGCCAGTTCTACCGATGGCTTATTTTTTGTGTTTTTCAGACCCTGGCACAATCGCTTTACCATAAAGGCCTGTTCACACATGCAGCAGAGAGCTACAAGCATAGCGCTGACCTAGCGCTAAGCGCGTGCTGACGGGAGCTTTCGCCAGCTTTGTATCGCACCGTCTAAACTGTTGCTCATGGCAGACGAAAAGCAGCTCACGACACGTGAACAGCGCTACTTCAGCGCTTCGCTGCGTGTGAGAACCGGCCTTAATGGAGACATTTATTCGATTGTACAGACTTTCGCGTTGATGGCGGAAGCTCGTTCCGTCACTTTGAAGCATAGTTTGAGCTCGCACACGCTGGGTCTGTAATTCGCAGCGAACGATCTACTAAAAATATAATATTGCGCTGGTCTGCTGTCAACAGATCGCATGTTAGATGTGAACCATTGTAGCAGTTTTGTAGCCTATTTGTTATTTTATTATGTGTGTGTTATATCTCATACTGTTGTTGAGCGATCGGGTATTTCACGCTGCCCCTGTTGGTAATAATCCAAATTCCTCGCAAACAGGCAAGAAGCTGCCGGTGCCCCAATAAACGGTGCTTGGACCACGACCGGTTTGGACAGACGTCCCAGTGTTCAAGCCATCGTCGACGCAAGTGACTCTTTGGGATTTGGCCTTGTCGTGGATTCTACCGCTCAGGAACATCGACTTCAGTCATCCTTGAATGCGATGTGTATCTACGAGGCAATAAAGCTACGTTTAACCTGAACTGCACAATTTCGTTTCGGAGATTTGTGGCTCGGGACCAAATTTAAAGGATAAACCTTTAGTCCCAGGGGTCTAAATCCAAGGGCGCAACGTTTAGACCCAGGGGTCCAAGTGCAAGGGCCTAACAGTTGGTCCTCGGGGTTCATTTGAAACGGTGTAACAGTTAGTCCCAGGGGTCCAAGTGCAAGGGCCTAATAGTTCGTCCTCGGGGTTCAATTGAAACGGTGTAACAGTTGGTCCCAGGGGACCAAGTGCAAGGGCCTAACAGTTGGTCCTTGAGGTGCAATTGAAACGGTGTAACAGTTAGTCCCAACGGTGCTAGTGCGAGAGACTAACGGAGGGGTGCAACTGTTACTCCCCTTCCCGTTAGTCCCCGAGGGGACTAATGGTTGTGGCAACGCACTTGCTCCCCTCGGGGACTAAGTCGCGCTCCCCTCATGGGAACAGGCGCCCAGCTGCGAGGTCAATCCAGTGGCGCCCCCCATGGAACCTCCAAACCGCTTAAGGCAGAACGCACTAAAGAACAACAACAACCCTCGGAGTGTCCCCGCCTTTCACGGTTACAGCTGGAGGCGCGGCGCCTGCGTGCATTACCGGATTAGGTCACTACCCGACCAAGGCTTGTTAAGCATCTCTTCCTGCGTTCGTGAGCGCCAGTGTTATGTTTTGGCTGCTCGTCGCCACCTTGGCCCAAGGACACCTGTGGTGCAGTTTCTACGGCTGCCGAGTATAAGTGCGTGGGAACGGAATGTGAGGGGGCCTCTTGTTCGGGAATCCCCGTCTGCCGGCGTCTTATATATTTCTGCGCTCAAAGATTTGTGATGATCAAAATTAGCACTAGATTTTGAAAGTAGTTAGTAATTTGAGTAGAAGTTACCTGAAAAAGGTAGTTAAATAAAACTACTAATTACCCAAATAAAGTTGTAATTGAAAGTTACCAAGTTACTCGGAAAAGTAGTTAAACTACAGTAGTTTGAGTAGAGTAGTTGAACTATATCCAAGTCTGGAAAATGGTCGTCGTCGTTAATTCTTGTCTGTGCACTTACCACCTCGAGCTTCTCGAAGAGGCACACAATCACTTGGTGTCCTCCTCTCCCCGTCTTCGATGGCAAAGAAAAAACAAAGGGACTAAAAAAGCGGATATAACTTGCCCCCCCCCCCCTTTCCCTCTTCTTTTTTTTTGTGTATGTAGAAATGTTTATTTTGATTTTTTGACATTGTTATTACGGTCTAAAAAATAGATTCAGGGGCTTGGTGTTGCAAACAAAGGCTTTGCGAAACTGAAGAGTGCCAAGCCTTCCTTTGCGTAGAGTAACTGAATATGCTCCGCTTGCGGAGCAGAGCACCGCATTTGACCCCGTAAGTGATGACGTCACAACAAGGCGTCTGGGTCCAAACAAACCGTTGCTAGGGACGTTGCTATGGACTAATGCATGGAGACTCCACATGAGGCTAGATTTTTGCTTACAAGTAAGTATACAATTTTTTGAAGCAACCTAACTTCTTGATATCTAATTATGAAGATGTTCTTGTCGTCTCAGTGTCGTATCGCAACGATGAAAGCCATTTCTGAAGTCTTACGCTCCGCTTTGCTTTGGTAGCAGACGACACGATAGATTTGCTGGCCTCTGTTGCAGCGGGCGTCTTCATTAATTGAATTGCGTCGGTAAACGAGCGACAAAAACAAGTGCATCACCATGGCCGTAAAGGCCTCCGCAATGTGCGTGTGTGTGTGTTTTCCTGTGAACAACCCAGCTTAGTTACGAGTGAAAATTCAGAAATCAAACACGTCACGCAATCAGTTACGACGACGACCTGAAGTGCATTACGGCGTGTGCAGGCCACAATGAGAAAAAATCGTACGCCGTCGAGGAAGTCGTTTGAATCTCTCCCCGCGATGGTTACAACAAGTATACGAGCACCCTCGCATAGCGCGAGTCCGCAAACAAAATTTGGGATCTCAACCGTTCGCCTGAAGTGCTTTTCTCGCGGGTGCAATGCGATCTTTTAGCAGACTATCATCTCGATCGACGCCCGGACTTTCGATAAACCCTATGTTGCATCGCACCCCACTATGAAATCTTAAAAGTGTATGAAACTCATTATATTTCAAACAAATGCGATGTCAGAATATCGTCTTTACTCACACGATTCAAACGACGGCCCCACTTGGCCGGCCGGCGTGTGGCAGACGGCATACTAGTTGCATTCGTCGTCTGCTACAGGCATCTTGAGGACCGGAAGTTGCAGTCTTAAATATTTCAGAAACGAGCGATTACCGGCACACTTCTGTCGAAACATATATGACATTCAAGCTTTCTATATCTGTGATTTTTAGAAGTTTAAATCCTGCTCCTGATTTTTGAATGGTCGGGTTTTCGTAGCGAAACCGAGCCACATGTATTCGTCCATAACAACGACCCTAGCAACGGTTTGTTTGGACCCATGACGTCACACTTACGGAGTCAATGGTGCCATTCTGGAGCCAAGCGCTGCGGGAAGCCACAGTCGGTTTTTGCAGGGGACACGAAGGCGCAGACGCGAGGCGGCGCGCTGTGGCGTGCTGCGGCTGCTGCGGCGCGCTGCGTAAGGAAAATAGTGCGGCGTGCGGCGACGAGCCGTGCATGTGCCGTCATCGTTCTCCCGTCGTTTCCTGTTTCCCTCTCGATTGCAAGAATCGGCACCCGCGGGTTCCGCGGGCCGTGTGTGAAGTGAAGTCGTCAAGTCGCTGGTGCTGGGACGCAGATAGCGTCGTGAGCCCGCTGTCTGCCCAACTTTTGGAGGACCTTTCCCTCGAGCGATCGCAAGAAGGAAAAGAACGCAGGCCTGCTTATTTTTCCCTTGTGTTTAATCGAAGAGCGAATGCCGCTGCCCAACATGTGACTTTTTTTTTTTTTTTTAGCAGACAGTTTATTTTGTTTTATGTAGACTGAGCAGTGCTTTACCTTCGTGCGTCCCAATTATATGCGAATCTGAGGAAAGTCGAGCACCCGCACTTTCATGCTAAAATAGGGTACAACTTTTTTTTCTTCGTTTTTATCTAAAGTTTTTGCCATTTCGCGAATTCGAGACGCCCGAATAGAGCTCTTGGAGATCGTGTCTTGCCGTCGGAATCCGGTACAAGCTCTTGCCGCTGTCCGCTCGATTTGTGCACTTCGTAACACTACAGCCTGTCATTTTCACGGGGCTCTTTCTACGCGCATGCGAAATTCATTGCGGTAAACGACGCAGCGGCTGATGAAAATGCCGTCCCCTCGCTTTCGAACGAGATCTCGCCGACTCGCATAGATGGCCGGATGTGCCGGTCGCGTATCGCGTATCACTCCGCGAGAGCCGCAGATGCGAGCAACGCGATCGTCGTCCGTGTCGTCTGCTTCACATGCCTTGGAAACAGATGTCCTAAAACATCGCTCGCGTTCGAAAAAACAGGATTGTACTGTACCCAGTTGACGCACATAATGTTCAATGACTTAGGAAGTTTTCGGCTCGTTCGATTTTAGTCTAGGATCTATATTTTTCGAACGCAAAGCGGAAAGTATGTTCTCCCCGAAACTCGGCGCTCTAGAAGGCCGCTTTCCCGCACGAAGGTCGGATCCAGCTCTGCCCACATGACCACTCCTCCGCCAATACGGAGATGGCGCTGGTCCATTCGCGCGACAGTGTCACTGCGCTCGACTTCACCAAAATAAAAACAACCCTTTCTTCAAAAAGGCAGGGAAGGGGGGGGGGGGTCGGTACTAAAAAAAATGTAACGGATTACAAGGAATCCGTTATGTAAAAAATGTAAGGGAATTACTTTAAAATTACTCCAGGAAATATGTAATTATTCCGTTACAAAATTACTGATAAATGTAAGGGATTACAAGTAATTCCGTTACTTGTAACGGATTACGTACAAGTCTGGTAAGGTGTACCTTGCTAAAATAACAAAATTTAGCCTGATTAGTTTTGAGTACGATTATTTCAAGAAAGTAATTCTAGTCAGTGATAGCTCAAGGTGATAGCTAAGCGAAAGCAGGAAACATTGAAATTCATTAGTTTTCACAAATAGAAGAAGTTGTGGTCATGACGCAAATTGATGTGAGATGGCGGGTGGTAATAATGATCACGAAAAGAAGAGGAATTGTCGATTTTGTGAAATGCGACAGGACGAGGAAGTTTATTTTTTCAGTTAATTGACGAAGCTTTAGATTTGGTTTTAGTTCAGTTCCCAGGTAGCACAGAGCTTTGGGCCAAAATTTGTCAATTGTCTGGGAGTTTTAAACCTTGAAAAGCCTGAATACGACAATTTAGAGCCAAAACTGACCTCTTTTCGCAAGAGTTTGGGTATTTTGGCCCTTATTTGCCAAAAACATGCAAGAGTTAAGCTTCACTCCCTGGTAGCTCGGCTGTCATCTGGCCACTTTAGGCGAAAAACGCCAAACGAGTGCCAAAATTAGGTTTACTGCCTGGCAGTACGGCTGTCATCTTGCATCTTTGGGCCCAAATAGCCAAACAAGTGCCAAAGTTCGGCTTTACTTCCTGATTGTTCGGCGGTTGTCTGGCAGCTATGGGCGAAGACGCCAAGCAAGTGTCGAGTTAGGCCTACTGCGTGGGAGTTCGGCTCCCATCTGACATCTTTGGCCCTAAATTGCCAAACAAGTGTCGAATTTAAGTTATGCTTTCTTTTCTGGTAGTTCAGCTGTATTCTTGCATTTCAGGGCCTATAGTCGCCTAACAAGTGCCAGCGTTAAAGGGGCCCTGCAATCATAATTAAGCGTCTACCCTTTTTGCGGTTTCCACGTCTCTTGGGGTTCGGGCAAGCCAGCGGGCACGGAGAGAGTAACTAAATATCAGTGCGTCATATTTTAACCGGACGACGCGGAAACCTCCTCCACCGACGGGGGCGACCCGCGGTACCGAAAGCGCGCGTAATGTGACGTCTTAGGTCCTGGGCTTACTACTGGTCAGAGCCGCTAAAGGCTTCTTTTTAGTCGAAATACAAAATATAAGCGGAGCGAACCGTTTCAATTATGTATAAAGGTAGTTTTTGTTCAGTATTTTAGATCAGAAAAGAAACAAATGCAGTTTATAAAGTACGGAAACAAGAAATGATCCGTCGACATACCCGCCACCAAGCGGTGGAAAAGGCGGCGCATACTAGAAAGGAGTAGTGGGATCAGGCGCCGACACGGAAAGGTCCCGGATGTACGCGGCGGCGCTGCGGCCGTAGGGACCGAAGGACCCGACCGGCTCTGAGCGTTCCCAAGGCCTTCGGTGAGCAGCTTTGTCTGGCGGTTTGGCCGTTTCGTGGTATGGCAGCGCGAAGTGGCTCCCATTCTGAACTGATCTTTACCCCGTGTTTGCTGTCGTTTGTGGCCAATGAAGTGTTATGCCGAAATAGTCTTTAATCGCGCAGCAAATGCAATGAGAGCCGCTCTAGCTGCCCGCTACATACAGCCTATCCAGAACACGCTTTAGTGGCTCCCTCTCGCGCCGTCGACACGGAGTACGGCAGCCGTGAGCGCTCGCTCAGCTCACTACCCCTCGTCTAGTTCACGGCCACTCAAGCAACCAAGGACGTCATGAAGGAGGTTATTTTTTGCTTGTTTTTGTAATTTTAATTTGCCTATAACTTTTAAAATAAAGCGAAATTCGAGAAAAGAAAAGTGTCATTAAGTTACTACGTTCAGTGCGCTCAGGTTTGGTGCAAATTAAAAATTAGTAAAAAAGCCATTGCAGGACCCCTTTAAGCTTCCTGTGTGAACGTTCGGTGCTCATCTGGCGTCTTCGGTCCCCAAGCAAGTGTCAGAGTTTTATGCTTCACTGTCTAGTGGTACGGTTAAAGG
>JAZHYW010069455.1:0-31977 GCA_037355805.1 Ixodes ricinus
TACATGTACACACAGCTAAAGAAACTAAAGGAAGGATAATGAACTTTCACGTGAAAGAAGGTAAAGAAACGAATCTGGAGAAATGAGAATAGTGAAAGTAAGAAGAAAAAAGCAATTAGGAGAGTTATTAGAGAAAAAGGAAAGAAGAAGTTTTCAAGAAAAAATTTAAAAAGATGCAAAATTTAAAATTTTTGTACGTTCTATGCAGCCGGTGTATAAAGTAATCGCAAATGGCAGCCTAGATAAGGCGTAGCAGCTCAGGCACGCCATTACAAGCACCCTCCCTGGCTTTGGTGATCGGAATACCGCAAGATCTCCCTGGCTCTCGAGTTGTGGTTTTGCTTCGGGAAGGCTGGATTTAGTGCAAACCAGGGTGCATTTGCAGCCGATAGACATTATAGTGAAAGGGCTCGTGTTCACTTGTAATCTCGATATTGCTGTGCAGCAGGGGCCAGATTGGCCCACATACACTTTCCCCACTGCACGGGCGCTTTTGCATTAGCGCACCGTCAGTCGTCTTGCCTGACTGAGAACCCAAATAATCTCTACTTTGTTTTCATAAAATACTACAGGGCGTTTTCAAATAAGATAGAACAAACCATGTCCCGGCTACCATTTTTACTTTAATAGTAATATGCCTTGCCTTATGCCTCAGAAGAACAAATGAATCCTTGTTTACGGAAAAAGAACGTTGACTTTGGCAGTAACATACTGTGAGCACCTCTCGCCGCGTGCGCAGCTGCCAGGAGCGCACGATGCTTGACACTTTCTCGGGCGGCTTCTCCCAAATAACTGCTATGTACTATGGGTCTAGAAATATTCACTGACAAATTAGTCAAGCAAGAAGGATTGACAAAAAAGTTCATTAATCACCGAGTATTAGGTAGTTATTTAGAGAAAACAAATCACAACAGGGCACATTGCGCAATAACGCTCTAGATTGTAGAATAGTTTTCTCCGTATCTATAAAAGCTAAGGTCTTCAAATCCTTACCAGTAAGTGCTGCCCTGGATATCGTTCATCTTTGCGTGAAATAATATTGTTCTGTTGAGAGGGAGAAATTTACGCAGAATTGCTCACACAAGGGCATATAACTGAAAACTCATTATATTGAAAATCATTTTACAAAAAAAACATCTTTAATATTCATTAAACACTCCGAAATGGACGTTTATATTATGTACTAACAGAGTCTGCAGATAACGTAAAAGCAATATCTGTTTGGCTTTTACAGGTACAAAGCGATATAAAATAGACAAATTGACGCTAACGCGGTTGCCATAATTGGCGCTCGCACATAACCGTTCTTGACAATTTCATTATTATTGAAAAGCGTAAAAATGCTCACGGGTATGGTGCTAGGAAAAGACTAATGGACAACACTGAGGTGGACGGTCGTTTTGAAGGGAAAAGTTTTGAAAACACTTTCGTACAACCGACGCAAAAATGCCCATGGGCCGGAGCGATCGAGGTGCTCCACCCTGTAAGATACTTCGTCGTGCCTGTCTCAACAGCCGGCGTAAGCGTCACCGTCTACGACGGAAGGAAGCAACCGGAGCGACTTGTGCGAACAGATCAGCCAACAGCCATGGCAGTAACATGATATAAGAGGTAGGGCGCGGCAGAACCTGAACCTGCGCCTCCTGTGAGCGGCAATAGATCCGCCGCTGTTGAGGGCCCCACAACGCGTAGAAAATAAAGATACAAAATAAATAAAAAAATATTTTGCGATTGAATGAGATTGTCTGTAACTTAATTTATAGGATAAGTTTGAAAAATCGTGAAATCCACCCTGGTATCGTCATGTGACCTACGTAAGTGATGGAGCAGCAAGCCACTTTAAGAAGAAGTCCTAACTACATGAGCTGCAGAGCCACAAGTACACGTCAGTTAGGTGTATTTTTTCCTCAACTTGACATAGCAAGAGTGCCTGTGATTCAATCGGGTTCGCGTCAAGCACCAGGCAACGTTGTACAGCCTCCGATGGCCCACCAAGTCGTTGATCAAGTCGGCGTCAGAGTGGTTTCCCACTGAACACTAAGCTGCCGAACGTAAAGTAACTCACATCTCTAAAGCTGACGTCAAAGTGTTCAGGACCATGAAAAGAAAGTAGTCGGACTATTTTTCTGATGCAGCAATATTCAGTCCCGTCACTCGTGGCAGTGTTCACGGTCCGACACTTCGCAACCATAGACTGCTTAAGCAAGAACACTCGACTCTGAAATGATATATCTTTAAAGGTAAAGTATCCTACGCGCTTCGAAAAGCAGATTGACGCTCGCCAGTTTGTGGCGCCACTGAAGAAGAAACAACAGTAATTGCTACAGGCAAAACAGGAAAAAGGTTCCTCCTCGAGTAGCTGTAGGAGAGCGCCGTGACCGACTCAGGTCAGCGTCCGGCAGAGAGTATTCACGCTGACAAGCTCCGAATATGCGTCAACAGGTCTAGATCGAGTATCATGCCGGTTTGAATTGAACCATTTTTAACATGTGTTCTTTCTTATCACTATTTAAACCTTCTCGCAGCAGCAGCCAAGCCTCTCCCCGAAGGGTAGGGCTCCGGAAATTCAATTCTGATCCGAGAAATTCCGTGCTTAAATTGCTGACGTGCGCTTCAAACTCACCTGAACTATTTTGTGTCAAATTCTTATATTTAAAACGTGGACTCCTGTCAGCAGTGCTTTACTCTTCACAAACTTCCCTCGTTTTTCGACCCCTTTGCTTGCCCCCTGTTTGAAATCGGCAGCGTACTATCTTTCTCTATCACGTTACGACAACTTTCTGTATATTTAAAAACCTCGTAACTAAAAATTGCAACGCATTTTCAAATGCTTGCCAGGTACCGATTTTCGAGTCTTGATCTGTGAAATGTTGAAGAAAAAAATTTACGATGAACTTAATTTTTGCCCGTTTCCATTTAGTGCAAAATTAGTAACCTGTCTACATTTCAGTGTATTGTCTTTTTAGAAAAGTTATCGTTTTCAATTTTAATCACAATTTATGCGAATATAGAAAACACGCGTCCAAATCATCTTAAAAATTTAAGTTGGGCAGTCTCTTTAAGATCCGAATCCATAAAGCTCTGAATTGCTTTGTAAATCGATAATGCTCGTTTACCTCCTTTCAACTTATGTAGAGAATCTGCATAAAAAAACAAGATGGGACAAAATTAAGACGGCAAACAGTTTTTTAAATATCCAGCGTTTGTCATTACACGCAAGTCGCTAAAAAACGAGCGCGTATACTCGACAAAGCGTCTTTGTGATTTTTTTTTCCCTCAAGAGACATTTTATTTTCCGCAGAAAAGTTTGAATGTTTATGCGGTTGCGCAAGCATTTAAAATATATCTTTTGGAAAAAAAATGTCGACCGGACATGGTCGTTCGTTCCTATTTGGAAAACACCCACTACAACAATCTCTAGCCTATCGGATTTTTTTAGGGTATCTTTTATTTTTTACGCTACTCGCGGACTTCCTTCGGCGGCAGGTCTCATTGGCACTCACAGGCGGCGCAGGTTCCGCCAAGGCTTGCAGGCTGATCTTGTCGGCAAAGCCGCTACGGTTGCTTCCTTTACGTCCCGTAGACGGAGACACGACACGCTGGTTGTTGAAACAGGAGCCGCGAAGCACGCTACAGGGTGGCGCACCTCAACTCGCCCCGTCCTATAGGCCTTTTTTTGGGTCGGTTGTACGAAAATGTATTAGGCATTTAACCTTCAAAACTACATTCCACCTCTGTGTTGTCAATTAGTCTTTTCCCATGTCGACCTCGTATAAATTTTTTAAGTTTTTTAATAATAATGAAACTGCAGGATGAACGGGCATGTGCCCGTCCCATTTTATGGCAACCACTGTTAGCGTCAGTTTGCCATCATTGTCGCACGAATCATGCTAGAAATTTCTAGTGTCCCTTCTAAAACTATTTTACTCAACTTCCGGTGTTCCCCAGTGGGTCTCATTCCGGGCCTCTTGCGTTTCTGATATCTGCTATTGAGTATAGCTTCATGCGTAAAAAAAGCCAGAGTCTCCTACTCTCTTGCGTGATGATATTAAGATTTTTATGCGCGTTAAGCTACTCCTCTCAGATTGTAATTCTCTTCTGCTAATGCTGCGAATAACATACTGCGCAATGGTCTTTGGCGAATAATTTGCTCCTAAATCCTACCAAAAGTAACGCTCTTTCTGTCGAGCAGACGACACACTGTTACGCATTTTACTTAGTCTTCGGGAGGAACTCCAATCGAACGCGTGACTATGATGAATGATATTGTGTGTGGCTTCGGTAGCGCGTTGTCATCCAATATCATGTTTCTTTTATTGTTAACTGTGCGCTGGAAACTCTTGGTATCATATCTCATGTAACTCAAAAGTTCAGACGCCCTGCTTGCATAGCATTCGCCTATTTTGTAGCTTCGTGCTCGTTCACGGCTTGAATTTGACTTTTGTTGTTTGGAATTCCATAAGTAAGTAAGTACATAGTCTCTGAGCATTGAATTAGTGCAAAAGAGAATGATACCTATTTTGTAAGTGATAGATACTTTGCAGCGTCGCTTTTATTATGATCATGAATTTCTTCTTAATATCGTCTTACTTAATTCTTTGTCGTAGAGAAGATTCGAGCATGATCTTGATTCTTTTGCACAGTGTGGTAAATGGTTGGACTGATGCTAATCAACTTCTGAATTCTTGTCGATTTTCATGTTCCTTCTCGCGGTGCCAGTAGTACTTTACTGGTTTTATATTTAATCTCATGTCTAAACTCCTCACCTCTGTCCCGTATGCAATTTCATTCGATACATTCCCATTCTCTACTTTCTTGACATCTTCTACAGATCTTTCCAGTTTTTCGACGGAACTGGCAGGTTCAGGATGAAAGTTGAAGCTCTATTACAATTTCTGTGAAGTGTGCGACCTCATTTCTGGAGTCATGCTAATTGGTGGCATATGCAGCTGTGCGTGTGCTGTTTCTTTCTTTTTTTCTTGTGTGCGCCAATGTGAGGACACGCGTGGTCGTTTAGAGCACATTAAATAAAACAAATTATTATTATTATTATTATTATTTTTATTATTAATATTATTTCTAGCTTTGAGTAGCTTTAAAAAGTAACCCAAACTATTGCATTATGGTTTTGCAGACTCTGTTACTACATAATATAAACGCTGATTTCAGAGTGTCTAAAATATTGTAGACGGCCTTTTTTAAATGATTTTCAAAATAACGAATCTTCAGTTAAACGCCCCCTATGTGAGCAATTTTTTGTAAATACTCTCCCGCTAAACAGGACAACAATATTTCGCGCAAAAAAATGAACTATATACAGGGCAACACACTGGCAAAGTTTGAAGACCTTAGCTTTTATAGATACGGGAGAAAACCATTCTTTAATCTACAGCGTTATTTCTACATGCGTCGTACTGCGCCCTGTTTGCGATTTTTTCTCGAAATAACAACCTTATTACTCTGCCATGATTAATACATTTTGTCAATGCTTCCTATGCCTAACACTTTGCCACGTCAATATTTACAGACCCGCAGCCAGAACAAAGTTTATGGGGAAGCCGCCCGAAATTTCAGCATCGGGCGATACGCAAAACGCGCACGGGAGGAGAGGATACTCACAATTTATTTTGCTAAGTCAAAAAACATTTTCCGAAAACAAGGGTCGGTTTTTATTCTTCTGGTTCGTAAAGCCAGCAAAATATATTTTTTATCGTAAGAAGACTGTCACCGGGCATGGTTGTTCGATCTATCTAAAAACGCCTAGTATTTTCTTTAAAGATTTACCTTTTAACCTTTTTCTCTCTCTTCTCCATTTTTGTTCCCATTTTTTCTTATTTTCTTTTTTGAATCTCACTTCCTGCGGTTTTGATCTCTCTTATAGCTTTTCATTAAAGTATTTTTCCTTCCTTTAGTTCATTTGCATCAAAACATGGAGCATACTTCAATAAACGTCATAGAGACTCAGCTGTGTACGCTAGTGTCTACGGGACTTCCGGCTGCAAATTGAAGCATGGCAAGCAGTCTACTTTTGCGGTCTTACTGTGTATTCCGATGCGAAAACGTAGGTGATATTTTTATATTTCCTCAGCAAAGAATAGTAATCAGCGCAACGGTTACTATGTAGCTTTATCTCGCATTATGACAGCGTAAATCCTTCAGTTATTGGCTTTTGCTTTGCTCATTGAGCTGATGTCGTATGCGGGCAAAAATTACGGCCCAGGTGTATGTCGGTAGGGCATGAGATGTCGTTCAAGCTATCAATTCAAGGGGAAAAACAGCGGTAGCCGCTTACACCTCTCTGTAATGACGAATCGGAGCAAGCAGCTCTTGAGGATTTGGAGGGTGAGCAGGGGGTGAAGAAGGTGCGCTTCTCCCCCTTCCCCGCTAAATTCGGCGGAAATATTGGGTAACATTAGACCCGGGCTTCCCATATTGACGACAGATGGTGTCAGGATGGGTACCGGCCTGACCTCTACCCTCGTGACCCTAACGGGGATAAAATCCCATATGTTCCCCTCACGGGCGCTAACCCGCACGGGGCTGCCCTCGTGATCGGCTACCCTCGTAAGGGTAGTCCTCGTGAGGCTTACTCCCGTGTGGGTAAAATCTCCCTGAGCGGTAACCTCGTGAGTGTCAGCCCCCGTTAAGGGTAACGCCCGTTGGGGGTTACCCACATGAGCGTAACCCCCATGAAAGTTACCCTGTAGCAGGCGACCCTCACAGGGGTTATCCTCGCTCGGGGGCTATCCCCGCAAGGGTAACCCGCGCAGCGTTACCAACGTAGGGTCACCCTCGCAAGGATAACCCTGCGTGGCGGCCACCAACGTGAGGGGTAACCTTGCGTGGGGTAACCCCTCACGGGGGTTACACTCACGAGGATAACTCTCACGAGGGTCATTCTCACGAGGGTAACCCCCAGTGAGGGTTAGTCTCGTGGATAACCCTGGTAGGTCTGTCCTACTCGTAGGGTCGCCATCGTGCGGTAACCCTCGTGACGCAACGTGCGACGTCACACGTCCCAAAATGCAACGCTTGGTTACGCCGACAACGGGCGCCGAAGGCGACGCCGCTCAACCCGCTAACCGGCGAGTAAAGGCCCGTTCATCTCTGCGAGCTGGGAGTCGCCGGAGCTGGCAAGCGACTGACGACCCCCTGTGCTCACACCCTTTTGAGCGACCGACGAGGCACCAGGCCTGCCGCACACTTAACGGACAACATTCAACGCCTTCCCAAGCCGGCTGAACGGTTTTTTCTGATTAAAAAGCGCCGGCAGAAAAAAACAAACAAAACACTTAGTGTTGCTTCGGAACGTAAAACAACGGCATGCAGGTGCGATACCTAAACCAGTAATATTGTACCTACCTGCCATGCCGGAAAATGCTCGCCAGATCTCGTTCCAGGCCTGCAGCTTTTTATCCCGATCCTTGTAGTCAGGGTGCCGCTTATTGTGAAGTGAAATTGATAGTCTTTGACAGCATTAATAAGAACTCCCGCGGACACTCTGGTATGCACAGTTACCGCCGCCGCGCATCGCGTCGCTATTTCCTGCGGCAAAGCAGTGCCGGATGTGAAACAAACACACGCATCACTTCCGACGAGACTGTGATTGGTTCCACCGTCGAGCGACTCGTTTTGCCAATTCGAGAAATCGGTCAGGGAGCAACTGCCCAAAACCGGTCACTAGTCGCTGGTCACGCCAGTGACTGTCGCAAGTGTGAACTGGCCTTAAGAGTTACGCTCCTGAAAGAACAATTACAAAGTGCGTAGGGTTCATTCAAGCTATACTAGCATTCAGGTGACGGAAACGCAGTTTCTTACAAATGTACAGTTTGTTACTAATCCAGTGCGTGTTCCTCGTTCAACAACTCCATGCTTCGTGCTTGTTGACTGTTTTGATAGTTTGATTTTGCAAATATTATCATCCATTTGGTGTTTTGTCAAGCTGTTTCACTCTAGATGCTTAATAGCAATGACTGTATGCGTAAATACGTGCCTATAATAGCAGTCTGTAACGTCAACACGTATTATACATGCGTATTGGGCAATTTTTGCGCAGTTTACCACGCCACGAGTTTCAAAGAAAAACGCTTTAACTCGACATGTTTTATTCCATCCGATTGTAAAACAACCCAAACTTCTTCTTCTGTCACAACAATAAGCAGAATTTGCTCTTATAATCAATCGCGAAGAGAAAACACATTTGAGTTTTCCATTGAAATGCATTATCGGAAGTAAAATTGAGAGTGATTGCTGTCTGCTTCATAATGCAACCGCACACCTAGCGACACCTGAACTTCTAGTGTTTATTGTAATAACTCTGATGCATTGACACGAACCTTGCTCTTCCTTTTCAATCACTAAAATATCCCCAGGTTCGTCCTCCTCTTTAAGATTAAAAACGCCAATTGATAGTAGCGCTTTCTCCTGTCCTGCCCTGTTGTTCTACTTGTCCGTGTCTTTTGCGTTCTTGTCCGCTATAATGTATTATCAACTAGCCCAGCAGTGAATTCAGATACTCCGGATGGAAATTGACGTAGCGGTGACGAAGGTTGTACCACCGAGCGTCAATACTTTGCTGGTCCTCAAGTCGGAGTCGGGTTAGCTGCCCAGCCTCCTTTCATTGAGTTAACAATTGGGCGTCGCCGGTTCCGTCGTCCTCTTTGTTTGTGGGGTAGCATTGCGCAGAGGGTCGTTGTAGCATTTCTGCTATGCACCAGCTGCAAGGGTGTCATTCCTACGGTTACTTGAACTGCAGTGTTGTAGGTAAGCGTGACGTAGGCAACACATCGTTTCATGTCCTGTGCTCACCGTAAACCTACATGGAGATTATGTCGGCGATGGTCTTTCTGAGCCGCTCCGTCAGTCCGTTGGATGGCGGTTGGTATGCCGATATCCGACGGTGTTCCGGAGGGGCTTGGAAAAAAGTATCTGCTCTGGTCAGCTGCGCCATGAATGATGACGTCTGGTCTGTAATGTGTACTTGAGGATCGCAATGCCCAAGGACAGCCAATTTGACAAAAAACTTGGCGACTTCCGTGGCTGCTCCTAAAAGAATCGCTTTTGTCTTCACGTTCAGCGTTAGATAATTGCCGTTCAGGGAGCAATCGGTTGCAGCAGGCTTGCTGGCTTCTTTGGCATTTCTTGTGTCGCTAGCACTAGTGAGCACGATCATGCGTAGCGCTGAACGGTGTTCGTGAGATTGACTGAGTAATACATTTCATAAATTTGGGCCAGGGGATGGCTGTAACCTCCGTGTCCGGACGTCGGATCGTTGTGGCAGGCTTGGAAGATCTTTCTAAGTTCGGTAGGGATTACCAGCAGCCATGGCGAGTTGTTGTCTCTGAAGGTTTTCTTGTAAACTACACCTTGTCAAATTCCAAATATTGGCAGGGCTCTCGAGACGAGACGAAGGACTGTACCCTCGTTTTTCCAGGTGTGCGATTAGCGCGCGCAGCTTCAGGATTGTTTAGTTGGTGTCGCGTGGTGTCTTTGGTGTTCACTGCGCCTAGGAAGCACTCGTTTTCATTGTCGTCGATGATTCTCGGAGGTGTCTCAACAACGGCTCTAGTCGGGCAGTCGCCTTCGCTCTGCTTGAGGCCTGACTTGTCGAGCACAATTAAGTTGAACTCCTGCGGTAGGAGACGCCGTATTTGCACAGAATGGAAATGCCAACAATGATGTGTTTCACATAGTTTTGTTAAATGACAAATTTCACATCAGACGCCTCGCCGTGAATTTAAATGGTAGAAGTTCTCCTTCCGATGGGCTTTATTATGTGTCTTCCGACAGTTCGAACTCGTGGTCCACCCCAGGGCGTTGTACATTTTCGCAGGCAGCGCGAGAGCCGCGCACTCAAGTCCAGAAGGTCCGATGCGTCCTGGCCGTCGGTAACAACCTTTAGGTTGATTGGCACCATTGCAGGAGCGTCGTTGCGATGTGTGGCGGCAGGGGAGTGGAGCGCTCAGGCCAACTTCGAAGCTGTTGACTTCGGTCGTCTTCGGCAACGCCACCTCCAGGCGTTGCCGCATTTAGTTTTCTCGGCGACACTCAGGGGACAAGGTTTCTCGGCGGGACCAACGAAGGGGCGAAGTCAGACGTAGTGGGCATGGTGAACGGTATCTCCGGGAAGGACTCTGCACTGAAAAGGGCGGACGGCGCAGGTACTCCTCGATGTCCCTTGGTCCTTCTCCCAGAGGATTGCGCCGATGGTCGTTCGGCGCAATCTCCATCAACCCCATATGTCTGAAGCTGCACCTTGGGTACACGTGGCCAGCATCCCCGCAGTGGTAACTTATAGGGCGATGGTCGATCGTTCACTACACATCGGTCTTACGGGCTGCATGAGACTCCTGGCAGGCGTACTGGCCTGGTCGTTTGGTGTCGGTCGTACTGCGGCGCTAGAGACTGACGTCGGAGCGGAGAAACTTACATGGGAGGAGGAGGCTGTGGCCGTCACAGCCGTCAGGCCATTGAGGCGTAAGTTAGCGTGGGTTCCTCGGAGGCTGCCAAACTGATGAGAACCTCTTGTTTGATGGCTCTATGAACGTCGTCCCGCACAAACTCGGCGATTGAGCTCTTTTCTAGCAAACGATGTAGTCGAAACTGTTTTCGAAGGTTGCCGGCGCCGTTGTTGCCCTGGTCGAATCTGGAAGATGATAGAGTCGAATCAAAAGGCATGCCGGCGAGTCGGTTGTAGTCGCTGGCTCGAACCGACAGCGCGCACTAAATATTTTTTGCTTTCAACAAAAAATGATTTAACATTACGTGGTGGGTCGCGAACAAGCGCCGCTGCGTCTCTCGCGAGGACGCGCAGCCTGTTATACTCGGTGTACTGTGGGTCGGCGCAACTGCTCAGGCGGAGGACGTCTTTTACGAAGCTGGTGACCGTTTCGTTGGGGCCTTGAGTCCTTATATTCCGGACGTCTTCTGCTTGCTGTCGTTGTTGGTTCCTGAATGTCTGCTTTAGGCCTGCAGTGCAGGTGTACCGCAACGTAAATGAAGCCTCGTGGTTCTCGAACCACTGCCTCGCCGTGCCCTCCAAAGAGAAACAAAGCTTTTGGAGGCGCTGCTTGTTGGTCCATCCTAAATGGTGGGCTGCACGTTCGTAGTGCATTTGCGAGTCATACGCATTCTCAAGGGCCTCGCCATAAAAAGTCGTTGAAGTTCTTTGGTTGAAGGACAGCTCGACAACGGGTGAAGCGGTCTCGGTCTACGTCCACTGGCTCTTCATCGTCCGGGTTCCTGAAGGCTTGGCATTGGCAGGCAGGGATCCAAATTCCGGGGATAGTCCTTGGATCCGCAGGCTTCCTCGTTTCTCAATTTACATTGTGGATTGTCCCGTTTAGAAGGGGATTGGGCTTGCGCTGCAAGGTCTCTGAGGGGAACGCTGTATGGGTTGTACCTCGCACGTCCACCAACATGTGACGAATGACAGGCAGAAAGAAGGTTAATGCAGTAGAAAACTAAACCTTTAGTAGGAACTATTTTGTGCCCTCGCCCCTCCCCCCCCCCTTAAAAAAAAAGGAACGGAAGCGGTAACGTCACAGGCGTCAAGGTTCGGCGGTGACACACAATCAAGCGCAAAGCGAGACTAATTCTGGACCATCACGCACATTTGGTACCTGCGATGTTGTGTGGAAGATTCGGCGTTTTACGTCTGGCGTTTAGTAACATTCGTAACTCGATCAGACTATTAGGTTCTCGAACTTTCTAGAGCTTCAAGTTAAAAAAATAAAGAAAAGAGAGTCCTGTCTCTGGAACCTACATCCTCCGCGCGATAGCCGAGCACGGTAACAATTCGGAAACGCACGCGCTCGCTTAGTCGTCGCGCGTGGCAATATGGCGTTTGGGAGAGCGATTTGCCTTTGCTGGCTTTGCTTTGATTTATCGAAGCATTGTGTGTCGGTTTCTTTCGCTCAGTGTTGAGTACGATGATTTCGCGATTACTGAATCATGACTCTCTAATGCCTCTGCTTTATGCAGAGCAGGTTGTTCTAGGTTTGAAGTTAAAAATATTAGAAGAGAAAAAGGCAGACGAGAAAGAGATTGGGGTTAGCACACGAGAGCTTGTGCACAGCAAGTCCCAAACAAATGGTCGCGTCTCGTGTTTTTCTTTCGCAGCACAGACAAAGGAAGTAAGCCCGGATTCCACTGCGTCGGTCCTCGTCAAGTGTATAAAGTATTGAATGCCCAATGTGCGTTTTGGTGTGAATGAGTTTGCGAAGATAAATGAAGCACGTTGTTAGACAAATACTGAAATTTCTGGCAATGCGTTCAAATCTCTCATAACAAACTATGCAACAACAAGAGACTATTTATCATCCACATTACGATCTTTCAATGTCTTGTCCTCAATTGACTGTGTCTTTGCTGACGATCGCGTTTTATACACAAATATAGGAAATACTGATGACCGCTTACTAGTTCAGCATGATTTGGGCCGAAGTGACCTTTTGTCTAACCTTTTGTGGGTCACCCATATTAGCACAGTAACATATGATGCATTCAGAGCTGTCTGCTATATAAAGCGTAACTTTTAAACACCCCCTGATAATCTGCAGAAATTGACAGACGAAACATACGTCGTTGCCGAACTAGACGTTTTATCAGGCTATCTAGAGTCCCCTTCAGAATTACCTAACGATCCGCATCGAAGCAGTTCAAGATCGCGCACAACGCTTCACAACAGTATCATATGTTATAACAGAAGTATTTCTTTCCTCAAAGGTCAGTGCTCATTACCTTTCCTCTGCGTGCGTCGTACCGTCTTTCTCTTGTGTCTCATCCATAGATTACATTACAGTGATCGTCATACACACATTCCTCGCCTTGAAAATACCTGATAGATTATCTCATCGCAACGCGAACAGCAAAAGTTTTCAACATCTCACTGACTCAACGAACGCATTCACTAATTCAGTTGTACCACAAGACATCCGGACATAGAACAACCTTCCCAAATTCAAAGTGACAATTACTGACACCACAGTATTTCATAAAAAAATATTATTTTATTTTCTATATTAACGTCAATTCTTTCCTAATACACTTAGGTCGTGTATCATGATTTATTATTTCCGGTTTCAGTCATATCTTCCATATCGTATTTATCGGGTATAGTTTCACTGAGTTTTACGTGCAAAATGAGTATCACCCCTAGTAAAAAGCCAATTAAATGTTCTAGAGGAAGCGTTACAGGAATGAGGTTCCTGCATACATTTGTATGGGAAGTGTTACAGGAACGTTGTTCCGGTATGCTTTTGTATGAAAAGTTTTACATGAAGTTATTTCCAGTTTATTCCTATTTGGGTTCTTTGATAGGGAAACTGGTTAGTGTATTTGAAGTGTTACAGAAAGGCATTTCCTGTTTATTTCTATTCATGTTCTTTGTTAGTGAAACCAGTTTCTGCATATAAAGTTTTACAGCATGGCATTTGCTGTTTGTTTTCCTTTTTGGGTTCTTTGTTAGGGAAACCAGTTCCTGTATTTGAAGTGTTACAGGAAGGCATTTCCTGTTTATTTCTATGTGAGTTCGTTTTATGGGAAACCAGTTCCTGTATTTGAAGTGTTACAGGAAGGCATTTCCTGTTTATTTCTATGTGAGTTCGTTTTATGGGAAACCAGCTCCTGTATGGTCTGTGAGCAAACAAATCATTTCCGAATACACTTAAACAGGAAGTCGTAATGGATTCCTTAGAGGAAGCCAACAACCTGTATGGTCTTATATGGGATGTCATTGGGGCCAATACAAGAAGTTATTACTCGTTAAAACATGTCTCATGCACCGTTTTAGTTTAGTGCACGCCCTAGCGGAAATTCTGATAGAGATTTGTTTAGGACCAATGGAGATTTCTATCGGTCCGATAGTAATTTTTGTCGCTCCCATAGGAATGTGTATCGGTCAAATTAGAAGGCCTTTGGGCCTCTAGGATCATATATCGGTCCAATAGTCATTCCTATGGTCACATACAAGGTCATACTGGTTATCGGATTATTAGGCATTTTTCAGTCAAACGAAGAGTTGTTTTGGCCATATAGGATTTGCTACTTGACTAGCGGAAACCTGATTTGATCCAATAGGAATATCTAAGCCCATTGTGCATGTCTATTTTAGCAATATGAACCAATCACACATATGTATGTCAGAACAATGGAAATGCATATCCGACAATGCAATATTTTCGGATGGCAAAAATGGTTTCGGCCCAAATGGCATAACACACCATCGTTGTACATAAATAGGGCATGAAAATTCGAATAGTTTTATGGCTCGAAATTAATGCTATATTCAAAAATTCACATACTGTCACCTGTCACAATTTAGATGAAAATAGTGCATTGCAATGCTTGCTTTTCTGGCAAATGTTATGACAATATTACAAATCAAACTTTGGAGCTTGGTGCATTAAACTAATTTACTAATAAAATACTGTAAGCTGAGCGTAGATAAAAGTAATCTTCGCGAAAAAAAAATATCTTGATGAGTTGAAACAAGAAATCTACTGCCAACTCTATTGCATCCAAAACAAAAGACATGTTGATGCTTGTAATGATTTACACATTTATTTCCCGTCATTTCAACAATAGTTGTATTCACCCTATTTTATTCATAAGTTCTTAGATACATTGCTACGGCACCCCAAATCGTGATTCAGTCAGTTTCGGTTTCGGTTTTGGTTATCTAAGAAAACAGAATCCAATCGCTAAAGCACCAGTGTTTTTTTTTCTTTTACGACATGGATGTGCTTGTGCGTTGGATGCGCTTGTCTCGCGGTATGAAAATACTTTTAGCCATGGCAATGCGCTAATTTCTTCAGGTTTATCTAACTGCGAAGTCTCCTCTTATAAAGATTATGTCCAAAAATAGCGTGAAAAACCCACGACGCGACAGACTAACGAGCAAATCAAGACAGTGGGTAAGCGTGCTTCTTTTATGTTTGTTTGCATTGTATACATATGTAACAAGTTGTCATGTTTTAAAATAGAAGAACGTCCGCAAACCCATAGAGGTAACGTCGTCGCTACTGCGCATGCGCAGGCCCAAAACGAGGATAGGGACTTGGGCTTTGAGGGCCGTTATTTCTCCGAAATAGCCTAGTTTAACGCTTCCCCCTCCCCCCCAAAAAAAAAATATTTCTGAAAATGGCGGCGTTTACGACATCTTTGTTGATCGCGTGTTCGACGCCGCCGCCCGCTGGGAACTGGACGAGTTGCAGTCAGTGCGACGGCGACCGCGGGCGGTAGTCGCGGTTGGTCTAGTACCCGTGGTGCTCAGGCTTGCGAGAGAGCGCCTTCCTTTTTCGTCTTCGTCTTTGTTAGTGCTTTTAAATTTTATAAGTCACAACTACGGGAAGACCGGGGCACGCGCGCTCAGGTATCACTGCACAAGGGGCAGTATCGGCCCCTGCCGTCATGGTGCGTGAAAATAGTGAGCCCACGCTTCAATAAAATAACTACTGTACACCACTGCCTTCAGTTTCCACCAACAATTCGCCGGTATGGTTCGAACACCAGAAACCAATACCTGTCACTTCTTCCAATTCTTCTTATTGCTTTTGCTGACAACTCAAGCACACCAGTAAATTCTCGTTGCCACAATTTTTTTAGAGAAGCAGGTCTGGCGTGCTTACGCAGGCCTTAAATTTGTGGGCACCCCGCGGCTCCGCAGACCATTTGCCAAATACGGTACACTCGCGGCATACTTTCCCGCTTGGCGGCAGAGTCCAGCCGGCTACGCGAACATTGCGTGCGCCGCATTGATAAGACCGATCAAAAACGGCGTGCACGCAGTCGCTCCCCTTACTCTAGCGCCGAAGGTAACCATGTTAGTGTATTGATCATCTCGTTCATATCAAACTAAATGTAGTTTCTTGTTCTTGAAACCGCTGGCTATGTGTTATTCCTCCGGGTCCGGTAAGCAGCAAGGCAAACCGACCACGATGGCGTCCAAGCGTAGTATGTTACCCACTTGAAGACATTTCACGGGGCTTGGTTTCTTCTTTTCGGTAAGCCTTTTTCTCAGTCTCCGTGTTTCCAACCGTCGTTCCGCACTCCGTCACGTCCGCATTTATGCTATTGGCGTGTTTCTGACTGTTTGTTTTGTGACTGCGGGGATTGTTTGGCACACTTGTGTTGGTCTCTTAAAAAGGGGGGGGGGGGTTGTGCCTGCAGTCAAGCTCACACAGGAGCAGGAAGCCGCAATATCCGTCAGTGGTAAAAGTGACCCCTGATCACAAAGCTGATGGAGATGTGCGACTCCGCGATGCAGTGCTGGCCCTCACACCTGGTCAGCAGGAGATTCCACCACGAGAGCCCCGACCACACTTGACTGTTACAATCTACACGGGCTACGACGCTTGCAAGTCCGCGGCAGACTTCCTGGGCAAGTTGCAGACGTACCACCTTGCCTCCGGTACTCCAGAAGCCGTCATCATGAACCGCATTGTCCCACTGGCGTTAGAAGCCAGCGCCAGGTATTGGTTGGGGTCGAACGCCTCCTTCACTAGCCTGGCGGACTTCCAGACAAGGCCACGCGAAGAATTCCTACCTGCGGGCTACGCAGCGCAAATTCTCTGAGATCTCGAGGCAAGAATGCAGCACCCTACGAAAGCCTGGTCCGGTACGTTCGGGTCATGCACAAGTTCTTCAAGGGGGCGGACCCGAATAACCCAGGGTCCGAGAGAGTAGATCGTGTCAGAAGACTGTGCCACCCAAGATACCACGTCTACCTCATCAATCGTGCCTTTGAGACCCTTGAAGAGCTTGTCCCAGGCGCCCGTCACATCGAGGAATCTATTTATGGCAAGCGGAACTACGTGCCGCCACCACCAGTCAAGTACGCGCTCGAACTGGCATGCTCATGGCGGGGCCCCGAGGCGTCGATTCAAGTGGACTGACCGAACGAGACCTTCCTTGCCCCCCCCACAGGTTGACGAGGAGAGTTGGCGTGGCATGCATGGTGTTCTTTGCGTGCGATATAAGCGGATGTTCGTTTAACTCTCATCAAGAGATCCCCGGAGGTAACATTGGGGCTCAAGAGGGTCCCGGGTGGGGATCGCCACGACAGATGGGAGGTCGTTGGGCGCGCTTTATCGAAAGCTGGGTCCCGAAGGAGATCACCACCCAAGCAAACCATCTTCGTCAGTCTGCTTTGGCATGTTCTGGGAAAAACTGACACGCTGCAGTCGAAATCCCGCAGCCATGCAGCACTGACCCCCGCCGCAACGGAACAAGCAGCGCCGACAACAGCCGGTCGCTGCTTGATCTTTACATTTATAAATACTTCATTCCCACCACTGTACAGCTTCACTGCTCTTCGTTTTTTTACGAGAGTGGAAAAGTTTTAAAGTTTTTTTATTACCTTAAAGACACATTAGGGGTATCGCATAAGGGGTGGGGTTACACATATATTCATAATTTTCAGAAACACTCATATCGCAAGGTGGTTGACGAGTCTGCATGAAAACGAATGGACATGCGATGGCGGCGACGTGGTAGGGAAGGCCGTTCCAGTGTGCTATTGCTTGACAAAAGGAGGAGGCTAAAAAGTCGTTGATCGGAAACGTGAAGGCATTATTTTAAGTGAATTACCAATGCGGGGAGATGTGCGTGACGGGGGTGCAATGTAAGGTGGGTGATTAAGCGAGCTGTAGTAAAACTTGTGGGACAGGGAGGGGCTGGAAGTGCGACGGTGAAGAGCAAAAGGCGGTAGGGTGTTTGGCCTTTTATAAGTGAAATGCTGGTATGGTATGAGTAGGCAGAGTGAATGAACCTTGTGGCTCGATTTTGGATAGATTAAAGTGCATTACTTATAAATGCTTTATAAGGGTTCCAGATGGCAGAAGCGTATTCGAGTTTCGATATAACGAGCAACTTGTGTGCTAGTTAACATACGTGCTTCGGGGCATGGCACAGATTACGTTTTAGAAGTACAAGGACTTTGTTCGCTGCTGATATGACATTTGTAGTATAAGCGCACCAAGATACATGGTTTGACAGGGTTACACCTAGGTGTTTAAATGATTGTATCGATTTGACGGTGACGATAGTAATGGTACAGATAAAGGGGTTACAACGATGATGAAATGATAGAAGTTTACATTTGCTGGGATTAAGGGCCATTTGCCAACGGTTGCTCCATTCTTGCGCATGGTTAAGGTCATTGGTGAGGCATGTCTGGTCGGAGGTGTTAGTGATTGCATAATAAATAACGCAGTCATCAGCAAACACACGAATGTAACAGGACACATGCAATGGTAAGTCATGCATATATGGTCATGCATATATGCATAATTTTATAATTTGTGGCGCACCTTTGAAGAAGAACAACCTTTTTTTTTGTTTTTAATGTCCTGACATGTTTAGTTTCTGAGAAAAAGAAATCCCCAAAAGTGGGAAAGAACGACGAGGTTTTGACGATTGTCGTGTGTGGCGTTTTTAATCACTTTTAATCTCAAGTGTTCAAAAAAGAGTCTATATTTTTAGTGGGATATATATGCAAGTAGGTAAAACGACATTGTAACTACTATTTATTATTCGTCATTCCAATCTTTGTAAAAATCCCCCAACATGCGTCCGGGAACAACTGTGACCTACATTGCAGATTTTTTTATGAGTCGACTGTGTTAGTATCGTTTTTAAAATATTACCATGGGTAGAACCTTTCATTGCCTTCAACATTAAGCAAAGCTTGTGCTTTTATCATGTACGAGTACTGATAAATTAATTATGAAACAGAGAAAGTTTTCACTTTTCGTTCAAATTCAGCACGCTGTATAAAAAAAAGCATTTTTCCTTTTTCTTGCGTGGCGTTTCCTTCACACCCTTCTATTACCCAGAATATATTCCGTTAGAGGTATATGCACTGGTTTTGAGTTTTAAGCCTCTAAATATGCTAGAAAAGAGCAAATGCCAATGTTGGGTTTTGTCGATTGTCGTGTGTGGCGTTTTTGAACCACTCTTAATCCCAAAGTATTCAAAAGACAGCTTCTATATTTGTTTATTGTGAAATATATGCAAGTCGGAAAACGAAATTTCAACTACTATTTATTTTTTGTCGATCCAATCTTTGTACAAATCCCCAAACATGCCTCCGCGAGCAAGTGGGACCTAAACCGCGAATTTTGGTTTTCGTTGACTGTGTTTAGTATCGCTTTAAAAAATATCACGTGTGCAACCTTTCATTGCCTTCCAAATTAAGCAAAGTTTGTGCCTTGATCATATGCGAGTACTGAGAAATAAATTATGAAACAGAAAAAGGTTTTCACTTTTCGCTCAATTTCAACACGCTGTTAAAAAAACAAAAACAATTTTTTTTTCCTCGAGTCGCGTTATCTTTACATTTTCTTTTTACCCAGATTACTTTCCGTTAGAGGCATATGCACTTGTTTTGAGTTTTAAGCCTGTTATATATGCCTAAAAGGATTCTGTTCTGTTATCAACATCAATTTCGTACTAGACATATAAAATTTCGCATTTAAATATCTCAGTTTCCAATAGGAAGTTTATTTTGCTCTAATGTTTTACAAAATTATACCTTGATGTTTATTACGTAGTATAGATTATGTAGCGATTAGGATTTAGGCTTGAGGCCTCTTCAATGATGGCACGGGCGGAAATTGTCTGAAAACGCTCTTTCGGTAGTTGATACTTGAGTGTGTTTAGAATTTGGAATAGCAAGTTGGTATTATACGCCTAACAACATTAATGACTTTCATATGAATATTTATTAAACATCCCTTAGATTATAATTATAAAGTATAAAATATAAAGCCACAACCCATTAACCCACCATCAGTATTTGCTCTTTTAAGCATATCTAGAGGCTTAAAACTCAAAAGTAATTCATATACCTTTAACGGAATGTACGCAGGCTAAAAAAATGTAAACAAAAACAAAACGCAAAAAAAAATATTTATTTTTACAGCGTCTTGGAGTTGAACAAGAAGTGAAAAACTTCTCTGATTCATAATTTATTTCTCAGTAGTCGTACGTGATTACGACACAAGCTTTGCATAATGTGGAAGGCAATGAAAGATTCTACACGCAATATTTTTTTTTAAAACAAAACTAAAAATTGTCGACAAAAAAAATTACCAGTTTAGGTGCACGTCATTTGTTGAGGCATGTTTGGGGATTTTTGCAAAGATTGGATCTGCAAATAATAAATAGTAGCTGGAATATCGTTTTACCAACTTGCATATATATCACAATCAAAAATGATAGCTCTCTTTTGAATACTTTGAGATTGGAGAGTGGTTCAAGAACGCCACACACGACAATCGTCAAAACTCACCATCGGCTTTTGCATTTTTAGCATATTCAGAGGCTTAAAACTCAAAAACCAGTTCATATACATCTAACGTAATGTATTCTGGGTAAAAAAAAAACTGTAAAGAAAAAGCAAAACAAAAAAACGTTTTTTTTATACAGCATGCTGAATTTCAACGAAATGTGAAAACCTTCCCTGTTTCATAATTTATTTCTCACTACTCGTACATAATAAAAACACAAACGTTAATTGATTTGGAAGGCAATGAAAGGTTCTACAAGTGGTTTTATTTGAAAAGCGATACTAAACATAGTCGACTAAAAAAAACAATCCGCAATTTAGGTCACACTTGTTCGAAAAGGCACCTTTAAAATTTTTACAAAAATTGGAGCGACGAATAATAAATAGTAGTTATAGTTTCGTCTTACCTACTTTCATATGTATCAGGCTACAAAAATATATATGCTGTCTTTTGAATACTTTGAGAATGAGAGTGATTCAAATACGCCAGTAGGCACCTGTGAAAGCATGTGTTTGGAGAACGGGATCTCCACGGACCCCGAGCCCCGCACGGGGCGCCTGCACCTTGTGTGCTAGGTGCTTGGTGAGTAGCGTCACCACGGACCCCAGCCACGTGGGCCACCATACCCGCACGCAGGGGGCACCTACTTTATAGTAGGTGCTTGGTGAGTGGCATCACTACGAACCCCGAGCCATGTGGGTTCGCTCACCCACGTCTGGCTGTGCGTGGCATATCTGTGTCCGGGGAAAAGGGGATCCTGCGGTGTAGCTGAGCCCGGGGTACGTCTGGACCCTTCGGGGTCCCCGGACGAGGCAATACACCGCTTTGGCCCCTGCTTTTCGTAGACGGCTGTACTGGCTTGGCCCGAAAAGGATGATTCAGTCAGTCGCCTTTCTCCAATTCTTCTTTCTATATCTTTCTTCTCCTTCTCCTCTTTCTTCTTATTTCACCTTTTTTTGTGGCAAGGGCTAATCTTGGGTGGCGACAGAACTCTCCCTTGACCCACACTTGGTTACAGCATCCTAGTAGCACTGGTAGAGTAACATACTCAGACAAACCGGACCTGTTATGAGATATTACCTATCCACTCGTTGGACACCGTGGTGGGTGGTGTGCTAGATGTCGAAGTTCCTGCCCTTCACATGGAGCCCCTCCTCTCTAAACCTGGTTAAGGGCAGGCTTCCGAGAGGCTCGCCCTGAGTCCCAAGTCATTGGAAAAGCCCCTGAGATGGGAACATTTAAAAAGTTTTCTGTGATCCACTCGAACATTGAAGAGAAACCTGTGTCCAAATTGTCCCTCTTTGTGGTAGCCAAGGTGCTAGAAAATCTCATCGGGGTCTCATACAAAGCAAAAAAACTCCACTCCGGCGACAATCTCGTTGAAGTTAACATGAAAGTTCAAAGTGAGGCACTCTCCAAGATGACCAGCATAGTCGACATCGAAGTGTCCGCCAGTCCTCACCGGACGCTCAACACGATCCGTACAGTCCTTTTTAAATCATACTTCCTCGACGCTAGCAAGAAAGAAATCCTGTAAGGACTGAAAGATGCGGGTGTGTTCGCCGGCAAACTCATTGTGTTCCGGAAGGATGGCAAGAAAACCCCATCAAACCACTTGATCTTGGCTTTTGAAAGACACACCCTCCCTAAAACTGTGAATGCGGGCTACCTCCAGTGTCGCATCCGTCCCTATGTCCCCACCCCGCAACGGTGCTTCCGCTGTCAACGCATTGGACATGGGTCACGTGGTTGCCGAGGGAAAGAAACTTGTGCGAAATGTGGAAGCTAGGAACATGTGGCTGACATCTGCGAAGCGGCGACCCGCTGTAGTAACTGTAGTGGGCCCCACCCAGCTTATTCCCGCACCTGTCCCCTTTGGCGTCAAGAAAAAATTCTTTCCCTAAAGGCAAAGGAGAATATCACCTATTTGGCGGCTAAGAAGCTGTCCTTCCTCTCAAGGGGAGGTTACGCCTAGGTGGTGCGCAGGGGCCCTGAACCACGCTTGGAGACTAGGGCCACCAAGGTCTCTTCTGCGATCTTGGCGGATGACCTAAGGGCCCCATCCTGTCAACAGGAGCAGCATGCTGCTACCCTGGGCAAAGGTGGGCCTACGATTGCCTATGCCCGCCCTACCCTTCAAGACTGCTGGCGCAGGGTCAGCAGGCTTCCTCTTCTCGCGGAGAGGGCGCTTTTGCTGCTTCCTCTGCTCAGGACAGGCCAGCATCGGCTGCACCTGTCAACACTGGCCGCTCTCCTATTGAGGAAAAGAAGCGAGGCCCTCGGCCTCAGTCCCTGGAGAGGCAGCAAGCAACCAAGGAGCTGCGTGGCTCGCACGCAGGTTCCTCGTCCGGAAAAGAGGTGGAACAGATGGACGTGGTAGAACCCCTCCCCAGTATATCAACCACCTTTCCACCTAGTTCTGGTCGTGGCCGCGGATTGGGACCCCGTGGCACATACTCTCCCGGGACAGCATGCAAGTCTGCCAGCGGGTCTCAGGAGAACACTGCCGCTGCCTTGTCTGCCCCATCATCGACTCCGGTTTCTGACCAGGACAAGATGGAGCGGCAAACTACGAAGAAACAAAAATAACAAAAACTCCTAACTCCTCCGAAGTGAAGCAACTGACTCACTTTTTTATGTGCTCCGGTTTTTGTTCCTAAAGTTGCTTCAGTACTCGTACAATGGAACTGTCGTGGTCTTCTAAGAATCCTGGACGATGTGAAGCATCTTCTGGAGGAGTACAAGCCACAAGTGTTGTGCTTGCAAGAGACTCATTTGAGTTCCAGCCGTACCAATTTCCTCAGACGTTACCAGGTTTTCGGGAAGGATCGTCCGAGCTCTCTTAGTTCTTCTGGGGAGTTCCGGTAGTTCTCCCGAGAGAAGTTATCTGCACGGAAGTTCCACTGTCCACACCACTTGAAGCGGTGGCTGTTCGGTTTATGCATCATAAGGCTCTTACGGTATGCTCTTTATATATACCACCTTCTTTTACTTCGAAATGTTCAGATTTTAACACGCTGTTAAACCAGCTTCCTGCGCCTGTCCTTTTGATGGGCGATTTTGATTGTCTTAGCCATATATGGGGAAACACACGTCAGGATGTCAGAGGAAAAATTGTTGAGGCAGTTTTAAGCACACGAAGTCTTTGTCTTTTTTATACGGGCCAGCCAACCTATTTGAATTTATCATCTTTGTCATCAACTTTCATCGACCTTTCAATTGGTTCTGCTACTTTAATTCCAGATTTCTCCTGGAGTGTAGATTCCAATCCACGCGGAAGCGATCATTTTCCTACTCTTTTAATCTGTCGCGTAGACCCTCTTTTAATTAATACACGCCAGCCTCGTCGGAAGCTTGGCAAGGCTGAGGGGGCCTTTTCAAGCAGGCATCGCCTTTAGCATATTCACGTCTCAATAGTCCCACAATTGACGAACTCAATCATCTTCTTACCGAGCGCATCATCACAGCAGCCAGGTTGACTATACCGCAGACATCTCAATTTCTTCCTTAGAGGTCAAAGCCTTGGTGGAATTCGGAATCTGAAGAGACACGCAATAAACAAAATCGGGCTTTGGGTATTCTGAGACAATACCCCACTAAAGATAACCTCCTATTCTTCCGGAAAATGAAGGCCCGTTCACGCTAAGTCCAAAGAAAAGCAAAACAGGAAAGTTGGCAAGGCTATGCTTCTACTATAAATAGCAGTACCTCACCTAAGGAGGTTTGGGATCGAAAACACAAGATCAATATTTCCTATCACGCATTTAAAATCCCCCTGCTTTTAAGGATTGGAACATGCCCAGACACACAAGAAAACGAAGCTGATATGTTTGAAGAACATTTTGAATATATATCCAGTTCACATCATTATTCATCTACTTTCCTTCAACACAAACTGAAGGCTGAGAGCCATTCCTTGAAAACCTCAGGAGGTGAACAGGAGGGATGTTGTGCTACATTCAGCTTGCACGAGCTTCTCGCAGTTCTTCATAACACAAAGCACTCAGCTCCTGAACCAGATGGTTTACATTATTAAATGGTATAGCATCTTCATCCTTCTACACTCGACGTCATTTTATATCGTTATAACCGCAAATGGCAGTAGGGCTATTTCCTTCATCTTCGAAGGCAGCACATGTCCTTCCATTTTTGAATTCTGGTAAGGATGCTTCTTGTATTTCCAGTTATCGGCCCATTGCTCTTACCAGCTGTCTTTGTAAGACACTGGAGCGAATGATTAATCATAGACTAATGTACTTTCTGGAGCCTACTAAGGTGCTCGACGAATTTCAGAGCGGCTATCGTTCATCAAGGTCTAAAGTCGACCACTTGGTCCGTCTCGAAACTGTTGTGCGTGAGGCCTTTGCACACGGGTAGCAATGCCTCTCTGTGTTCTTCGATCTCGAGAAAGCGTATGACACGGCTTGGCACTTTGGTATTTTGAGGGACCTGTTTGACCTTGGACTAAGTGGTCGCATGCTTCGTGCAATTCGGTGCGATTTAGACAGGTGCACCTTTCGAGTCCAGCTGGAAACACACGCTCCGTGAATTTCGGCAGGAAAATGAAATGCCGCAGGGGAGTACTAAGTGTCACCTTGATTATAGTTAAAATAATTCCATTGCTTCTGTAATCCCTCCGTTGGTTCGGTATTCGCTTTACGTCGATGATTTACAAATTTTAGTTTCTCCTTGTAACCTCTCAGTCTGTGAACGCAGGGTTCAGGTAGGCATCAACAAGCTTACTGAGTGGGCTCACAGTAATAGGTTTAACTTCTCTCTTGAAAAGACTGCATGTGTTTGCTTCAGCCGAAAACGTGGAATCCTGCTTGAACCATTCATAACAATCTACAATAGTAATGTTTGTGTCCAACCACAGCACACATTCTTGTGTCTTACGTTTGATAGTAAACTGAATTTTAATGCTCATGTAAAAAGCCTTAAACTGAAAGCTCACATGTCTCTAAATATCCTTAAAGTTCTCTCTCACCGGTCTTGGGGCTCGGATCGATTGTGCCTCCTGCGAATCTTTCGCTCTTTGGAACGCTCCCCACTATTTTATGGCTGCTTTGTTTATGGGTCTGCCAGACAGTCTGTGCTCAAGATGTTGGATCCCTTTCATCATCTTGGGCTTTGTTTGGCAACAGGTGGAGTTCATACATCTCCTGTGCCCAGTAATATGCAGAGGCTAACGAGTGTTGCCTCGAAAGACCTAGGTTCGCATTGGGCATGAAGTACTCTCTGCGAATCCGATCTGTCCTCCAGCACCCCACTGGACAATTTGTTCAAGAAACACGCTCGGAACGACTCTTTCCCATGAAACTTAGCGGGATCCCTCCATTCAGTATACGATTCAAGACCTAGGCCGTGTCTGTCGGAATAGATGTGGCATCCTAGGTAGTCGAATTCTCTGGCATCATAGCACCTTGGGAGCACCCTGACATACACTGTAACCTGTCTCTTGCACAGTAAAACATGAAAAGCACTCCAAATGCTCTGCTTCTGCAAGAACTTCATGAACTCGCTCAATTGTATGAAGGTTATACAAAGTTCTATACAGATGGAACATAATCTGAGATCTTTGTCGGTTGCTTTGTCATTGGCCCTTCAGTGGAAGTTCTAAGGCGGATAAATACTGCTGCTACCATTCTCACCGCGGAGCTGTATGCCTCCTGTTGGCTACGGAACACATAGCCCGCCACGGGATACCCCTGGCAGTGGTTTTCACTGACTTTCTAGTGCCATTCGAGTAATCTCTTCACTGCTGCCTACAAGGAACTTCCTTGTTGGTGAAGTTCAGAAGAAAACTGTTGTGGGAGCCAGAAAGTTGTGCACCATTCTCTTTTGTTTGATTCCCAGCAATGTTGGTATCTCAGGCAATGAGATGGCCGACCGTGCTGCCCGCACATGCGTCAGCAGAGAGGTAGATATTAAAAGGGTCCCTTACATGGACTATCGCCCTTTTGTAAGGTCTCGCATACGAGCACATTGGCAAGCCGAGTGGAATGAGGAGATCTACAACAAGCTGCATCTCATTAAGCCAAACCTGGGTGAATGGGCGAGCGCCCGGCACCAGGAACGGTTTTATGAAGTAATACTGTGTCGTTTGCGCATTGGCCACACATATCTGACTCATGGCTACCTGCTCCGTGGGGAGGATGCCCCTTTGTGTGAACAGTGTAACAAATCTTTAGGTGTTCTTCATTTTCTAATTAAATGCCCATTCTATGAAGTCGAACGCCAATCTCACTTCGCACAGTTGTACAGAAAGTACATTCCCTTACACCCAATGTTGTTATTGGGTGATGAACCTTTCGTGACCTACAAGCAGGTATTTAAGTCTTTTGGTGCTATTGGTCTGCTACATCGACTGTGAACTTCAAAGCTTTTCACTCATGCCCGTTTTTGTTTGTGACATTATCCGGTTCATGTCTCATTCCTTTATTTTTAACCCTGACCACTAGAGCCCTTTTCTTCTCGCTTACCCTCAATGAAATAGTTTCCTTTTCGGCGCTCTTTGGCCTTAGCAGCCCTTGCGCCATGCAAACTCAATTCAAACCAAAAACGCCACACAAGACCATCGTCAAAACCTCGTCGTTCTTTCCCGCTTTTTTTAGATTTTTTCTCAGAAACTAAACATGTCAGGATAATAAAATAAAAAGGATTGTTCTTCTTGGAACATGCGCCACGATATAAAAAAATGAAGCAAAAAGATTATGACTGCTCCTCGTTGCCTGAATCGATATTAAACCGCCGATATATTCAGAACAAGAAGGGGCCGAGGATAGATCCATGTGAGACGCCTGATGTTACTGGAAGAGGGTTAGATTAGTGGTTGCTACCACAGACAACCTGGGAGCGATCAAACCAATTCCTTGACCCATTTGACAATATCATTGTTTATATTTGTTTGGGAATGTTTTAGTAGCACGCGTTGGTGCAATACTTTGTCAAATGCTTTAAAAGAAAGCAAAAAAAGTGTGTGATTGAAGGTTACGCTCAAGATTAGAATGCATGTCATGAACGAAGAGTGCCAGTTGAATTTCGCAAGAAAAGTCCTCACGGAACCCGTGTTGAAAAGGGTAGAAAGTGTTGATCGAGTCTAGCAAATTAATTATTTGTGTGTAGATGGCGTGTTCCAAGGCTTTCCAGGGACGCTTGTTAAGAAAATATAAAACGGAACTTTGGCGGGGAATCCTTTTTCCCGATTTGTAGACTGGAACGAACCTTCCCACCTTCCAGTTGTCCGGTAAGATGCATGTAGAAAGTGATTGTGAGAACAATAAAGTCATGTACACAAGGAATATACGTTCTTTGTTTAATATGTAGAGTTAATTCCGTCATCACCGGGTGATGGTGACAGGCTCATATTTTTGATTAAGAATGAGATGCCATCTACAGAAGGTGCGAGAGCTGGCATAGTTGATACTGCGTTAGTAGGTATAAAGAAGAAGGGGCATAGTTTTCTTTGGTAAACACGGAAAAGAAAGCTGAGGTAAAAGATTGGTGCACTCAGTGTCAGTGACTATTTCGCTCGCTGCGTTCATACTTCTAAGGATGCGCGTCACTTGGGAATTTGTTACTTGCCAATATTTTTGGGGGATTGATAAATAATATATTTGGCAAGTCATCATAAAAAGGGAATGCTTTGTTTTACGTATAAATACTAGATAGTCGTTTTCATCTGCGTAGTATTTTTCCCATGTGCAGGGGTTTCCATTTCGCTTCGCCGAATGAAAAATACTTTTTTTATATATTTTCAAAGACTTATTAAACGGGGGCTTTCGCCGATTCTAACGAAACGTAATTATTGGCACAAATTTTTTCGCAAGTTCGTATATTTTTGTTTATAATTATTATCCAGTTTCCAATAGTAGAGTGACTAAGAATGGATTCCTCTAGAATTATGAGGAAGGCGTTTAGTTTTCTATTTATTGTACATATTTAATTTATAATTAAATCTAATTTTTTTATCGCGTGTTTGACGTCGTACCGGGCGGAAGCTGAAGGTAGCATGAATCACTTTGTGGTTCCTGATTTTACGGAAATAAGTAATCAATGATAGGTTGTCGTTATGACTGATTAGTATTAGATCTAAGATGTTTGCAGATGCCCGTGAAACACGTGTTGGCTCAGATACTAGTTTAATAAAGTTAAAATCAAGACAGACGTTAATAAAAATATTCTGCGGCTTTATTGCCTATAGCTGAAGAAACCTGGTTGCTTCAGCCTATTTGCGCGTAATTAAAGTGTCCAAAAAGAAGGATATGCACATCCGTGTACGTTGTGGCGAATTCACTGAAGATGTTATCAACTTTACAAGAAAAGTAAGGAGAATTATTGGGAGGCCTGTAGCTGACTCCCAAAAACCGTCTGAGGTGAAGCGCGACATATGATCCATAGTATTTCAAGGTCGGATGTAATGTTAACAATGGAACATGATAATTGCTGGTGTGCGATGATTAAAACACCTCGTCCTCGTGTAGCTTTGCGGTAATTTCCATAAAGGTGGGAGTCCGGCTGATCGGGCAGCATTTGGTATCAGTGATTTTTTAGACAGCCAAGTTTCGGCTAATATCATCAGATACTACCGGAGGACAACACGATATTAGGCAAAATTTCTAGTTTCGGAAGGACAATACGCACGTTGGTGAAAATTACATAAAAGAAAGATTAGTTTCGGTATCCAAACCGAGGGGGAAGGAGGGGGGGCTGTTATTTAATGGTCACAGGGCTACCGCTATGCGGTTTCTTTCACAGTATGTGATAGTACATAAAACATAACGTTTCGTGCCCATGAGTAGTGTTTTAAAACGCAAAGAGAACGGCATATATTCGCTTTTGCAAATGCAATTATGTGTTTGCGATAATTTTGGGCTTGCCGAGAAAAGTGTACGCCAACACTGAAACTTGTTCCTTTGAACTTGCGGCCACTCAATAATACGGTGTCTTTCCTCTTATAGAACGTGAATTTTAACGATTACTGGAGGCGGGCGCTCAGCAGTAAAATAAGCAAGACGATATGCACGCTCTATTTCTTTTGGGTTCATGGTTATGTTCTAGTGATCATGAGAGTGCCGGATGATGAGCTTTTCAAATTGGCGAACTTTTCTGATACAGTGGAGGTAGGGGTGCCATAAAAATTGAGGTTGTTGAGTCGATAATAATTTTGAGCATCGTCAAAGCACAGGGCCGCACAGGGCCGAGATTTCGATTATAGATTTTGAGCATAGTCATGCGCCCGCTCAAGTCTGAAATGGCTTTATTTGGTACTTAAAGATGGGTTTTAAGCTATTGCACCTCTGCAACTAATTTCGATTGACCTGTGGATAGGTATTTAGCTCGGATAGTACGGCGTTAGTTTCAGGACCAGGATTAGTTTCGATGTCAACCGACATAAATTGCACGGAACGGAGGGCAAAAAAGCACTCAATCTAAATAAAAAATGCAACACTGCGGGTTCGGCAGCTGTGTCAGAAGTAATTACTTGTTGTTGTTTTTAGAGAAAACTTTCCGTTTTACTAACGTCCACGATAAAGTTGAACGGATTAGTGGTGTGCGCTGTGGCGCAGCTACCGAGCCTGCTGAGCGATATTGGCTGCGTTGGCTGGTTTATAGTGGGCGGGTAACGAAAAAGTCAAATTTAGGGGTTTTACGTGCCAAACCAACAACGGGCATCTGGCACGCCCCAGCGGAGGACTGCGGATTAATTTGGAGCACCTGGCGATCTTTGACGTGCAACCGAAAGCTCGGTTACACGGCACCTTCTCCGCAATAAGCCTCTCGTCAGGTTGCGGGCACCTCGGCCGGGATTCGAACCCGTCACATGGGGATCCGTAGGCCGCCGCTCTCCGCCTCGGAGCCACCGAGGCGGCTAGTGGGCGGGTAAGTTGTTGTTGAAGAACGATGCGGCTTTTACACTAGGCCGAGGATCAATTTCTTGGGTGACGAATTTCAAGACGCGATGGAGCTTTGGTGGCAACCGGATGGTAACCACTTGCTTGATTTTCGCTGCTCCAGATCGTGCATGTTGAAGAGACATCCGAGAAAGCCAGCAATGGGAGCAAAGCATGGAGGAGAACGAAGGAGAAAATCTGTGAGAAAAACTTGAACGAATTAGTGGTCTGCGTTCTGGCACAGCCACCGAACCCCCAGCTCGATGGCTGTGATTGTTTGCTTGTAAGCTACTATCACAATGCCCGTGACGTAGCTCCGTCCATAAGTATCAGAGCTTTGACCTTTGGCCAATCCCCACTGCCTTCATTCGCTTTTAATTATATTGAGCTTTGCGGCGTGACACGTCTGTCAGGGGTTATTGACACGTCCGTAGCCGATGACACATCGCAACCGGGAGAAATGTTCGTAAAACCGCACCATGTCTTTGATTTCACCAAAAATGACAAAAGCAAGGAACTGCTGCACTGCATGTGTATATTACAAAAGACAATAGAACAAGTTCCATCGGACTCCAGAGCGTGGTGTTTATTCCAGAATAAATAAACTGATCACCATCAATCGTCACTTCAGAAAAACTAATCTATAAAAATGCTGCTCAAACAAATTTGTATGCATAGCTGCGCGTTGGACACGCCTCTTCACTATGCCATTCGATCAGACCTTGCGATTTCCATACAAAAACGAATGTCTGGATGCTTGTGTCAAGTTATTCATCCCAACCCCTAAAACAAAAGTTTCACATGCTACGTAACTACAGCCTGGATGTGCGTTTTAGTAGCGAACGAGAACCTGCCTTAGAATTTGTACTATTTCAGCGTGTTGGTGCATTTTAGACATTTAGAAAGTGGAGACACATAACCCTTATGTGTCTCACTTCTAAACTGCCTTAAAAGTTTTCAGTAAAAAATAGTTTCTAAAACCGACAATTGCTGAGTCATTAGTTTGTCGAAGGAAACGCGACCCGCGAAACTTTAAAAGCGAAAAGGCTTACCGGCGGGCTGGCTATAAATGTCTCATTTGTTTTTCTGAGTTCAAAAGGAGAGAAAACAGCTCTAGTGGCACTTACGTATGCGAGATTGATTTTTAATATTTACATAAATATATATTTTTATTTATTTGGAAACGATTCTTATAACTTATACGACACCCCCCGCCACACGTGAACTGCGGTGCGCACCAGCCAGTTCTCCCAGACAGCGCACCAGTCCGAATGGAACACAAAGTTACGAAAGCCTCGGTCAGGCGTCGCGTGAAACACTAGGAAAGATTTTGCGCGCACGTGGTGCTAGTAATCAGGTCTTTAGAAGAAGAAAAAGGCTTATTCCGCGGAATTTCATCTTAATGCCCTCAATGCGTACAACGTAAGGAATAGAAACAAAACAAGCAATATAGCGAATGTAAATATAAATTTGTATTTTTATTTTTATTGGGTCCACATGGACTCATGCTAGTCAAAATTTAGACATACAAAATAGGCATAGCATGGTCATCCGCCTGTAGATAAGGGCGGCGGATAAAAACTCAGCGGAAAAGAGCTCACCGGAAAGCCGTCAGATGCGGAGAAATGCTGAACGGATCTTTAGCGTATGCGGAAAAAATGTCACCAATTTTGTTTTCGGCTGAAGGACAGCGTCATGCTGCACTTAATATGCGCAATTTACACCCCTTCATTAATTGTACACTGTCTTTCGTAACATTCGTATAGCAATATTGCAATGAAACTGGCATAGCG
>JAZHYW010069456.1:0-15698 GCA_037355805.1 Ixodes ricinus
GCGTATTGCCTCCAAGTACCGACAAATCCATTGTTGAGAGAATGAGCGTGATGCGCCACAAGCGAATGCTCCGCCAATACTCACCCAGGGAGCCGAAGGCACAGAGTACGCCAGATTACCGCGTTGGCCAATTTGACGGCACCTGTAGTCGGTAACATCGTTGGATATTGGGAAAGCAACGCCAGTGTGGTTGCCATTTTGGACGGCAGAAACGAGTAGCTTCTCCTGGACCTCTTCATCCTTGGGAACCGAATCAAATTTCCGGTTACAGGTACGCTTTTTATAAAAAATATTTATTGTAGAATTCCTAGATTTCGTTATCCACACACTGCAGGAACAAGCGCACATCTTTGCGGCCACCATCACATGCGGCGTTGGTGCTTGACGGCATTGAAAAATAGTATTTCTTCTTTGAAATACGCAAAAAAGAACAACAGGATTATATAGAGATCCGTGAAGATATGCATGATTGACATGTTGATTGCATAACAGAGCGCCAGTGAAGCTTATATTGGCAAGAAACGCTTTCAGTTCAATGACGCTCCGTAGCACTCTCAGCGCTTCAAGTTTAGAACAACCCTTTCGAAGCTTCAAAAGTTTGAAGGAACCAAAATGACGACTGCCATGGAAAAGGAGACTGATCAGCCAATTGCCTTGCAAGGTTTGAATCATCTCTATCTTAGTTAACGGGGTAGAGGCTTAGAGCGATAAACTGCCAGCTGAAAGTGACAACCATCCGGCCACCGCCATGTCGCACATTTTTGACCACTAGACCCGTGACCTTATATATTTTACGTCTAAATTTTAACAAAGTACCGCGCACAGAGAATTGCTTATTGATCTTTAATAACAGTACCGACGAGATAAGTTGTGATGCGCTTGTTTTAGGTCCAAAATGTGCTTTACAACAAAATCTCGGACAGCTTCGCAATAGCTCCGCTAGATTCCGCCAGGCCGCGGTGCTGTATTTTGGGTTTTTATCGAAGCTAGACACCGATCTCTGGGGCCTAACAGTATCGAAAAATAGTTTATCATGTTTTTTTTACAGCGATCGCCTGACAAATCTCAATTTCGTTTTGCGTAAAACTTAAAAGCCTAGGATTTGGTGCGGTCACGTGTCTAGTGGTCAAAACTGTACTAACATGGCGGCTGCCAAGTGGGGATCACTTTTGCGTGGTGAACGGGCTACCAGTTTATTGCTATAAGCCCCTCTACCTCGTTGATGTTAGTATATATGTTTGTGTCCGGCTAGCAGAAAGGGAAGGCAATGTCATCACTTTTCCAGGATCCAGTGACTTTTGTAATGGGATATTTATCCCCTTGTTGGATTTTAGACGGTTGTCGGAGCGCTTTTTTGTTGTTAACTTCTTACACGTGCGAGCCAGCACTAGAAATTACCGCTCTAAAGGCGCGAGCATGGAGCACTTTGGATGCTTCCAAATACACCCAACTAACTCCCCCCCAAAAAAAAATTCCCATCAGGGAGCTTTAAAAATGGCAGAATAAACAATCCCCCCCCCCCCCCCAAAACCACAAAAAAAATACACTGAACACTTTTCTAAATAGCAAGCAGTGTTGAGGTAACACGCTACAAGCAACAGCGTCACACGGGAACGCGTTCTCTTTTCTGTAACGTAGTAGCGTGCTCGTTACTTTTCGAAAACATGAACGGGTAACGTACTCACGTTACGTAACTCGATTAACGGGTATCGTAGTTAGGTTACTCATTACATCTTCTTTTCAAGAGCTGAAAAAGCTGTTCGTCATGTGTCTGTAGGTGTTCTATTATCGCTGAATCAATCATAAACAAAAAAGGCCGAGTGACCTGCGCTTTTAACGCTGCTTGATTGGCGCCATTAGACCATAGCGTCGGTTACGCCTGGTATTAAGCTGAAACGAAGAGTAGACCAACTCACCTCTCTGACGTCACACCGCTGCGGTGGCGCTGCTGTGGGCACCCGCGCATGCGCGCACGCTTCCCTCATAACGAATTTGGTTTCTGCGCGCACGCAGTGCCCGCATCTGGTCGGTGGGCAAGCGGGCTTGTTTGTAAACACTATGTTGGTACATAGACGCCGAGTCCTTAATGATTGCACTCATCTCCACATACCTTCAAAAATTCTGCCTGTTTTTTAACCACGAAACAAAGGTCCACTTTAGACAAACCCCAACGCCCACGCCGTTTTCGCCTGTGTCAAAAAGCGCCATCACAAAAAAAGAAAAACAGCTACCGCCAATTTATAAATAAAATGTAACACAAGAGTAACGCGCTTAACTTTTTAGTGGCAACGGTAACGGTAACGCCTTCCTTTTATTTTGAGGTAGCGTAGGTCGGTGAAAACGTTGCCTTTATTTTGCAAATGCAACACTGAAAGCAAGGCATTTGCGGCCTCGCTATGCAAGAACCGTTGATCGAACTCGCCAGATTACACCTCTAAATCGGACATATTAGCCGCCATAATTCGAGGCAGAATAATTTCACCCCGTCTAAATTTTTATGAATATTTTTTAGCACTTCCGTTAACACAAGATTTGCACATTCGATAATGGTAAATACCTTGAACAGTTTTTTTTTTTTCTGCATACAAAACGCTATACAATGGCTTCTCGTGACTTCATCCCATTGAACAAACTTTCGACGTAAATAACTTGCCCACGTGACAGATATACGTACTTTTGTTAGCAACGCCGTGCTTCACAATAACCACAGGGGAGGGGGGGGGGGGGGGGGCAATGCTGGTAAAAATGTGACAATGCCGAAAACTGCTCCCATCCGCAAAAATTGGGGTTAGTGATGCGATGTGCAGTGATAACATTTTTTTTTTTTTAATCCACGGACTAGGTAGTGTAAACGTTTCGTCGTTTCTTGCGTACTGGAACCAACATTACGCGGGCCGCAATAGGAATAGAGTAACACCGCAGTCCCACTCGTACATTATACAAAAGGCACCGTGTTCGCTGCGGGCATGATGACAGGATATACTAAGGACACGTCTTCAAGCATGTTCGGGGCATGTGTTTGGTCCATGCGCATGTATAGCGTTTGAACATGTCGGCAGACTTTCTTTCGTACGATGTAGTAGAGGACGAATCGCGGCCTAAAATATTCTGCCAGAAGTATTCTGCCATGACGTTTGAGTGTCTGTTCGGCCCATTCCACTTGGCGAAACCAACCAACAACAAAAAAAAACTACACACGGCATAATATATTTTTTCTATGCGTTCAGCGCACCAGGAGGATACCAGTGAATAATTGAGCGCCAAACAGCGCTCCTTCCTCGAAGCAATGTAAGCTGCTTGCATATTCATCGGAACACCGAAACAAAACTGCCAGGGAAATAAATATGCGCGAGCGAGGCGAGTGTGGAATAATCGTTACTGTGGCGCAAAATGGCTAAAAATAGACTATAAAAAATGAAATCGTTTTTTTTACTTATATCTTGAACGCAACCTTCTGTGTGTGTGTGGATCTAAATACAAAAAAATAGGTTCTTTGCTATTAAAATTTATGAAGCACTTTATGGTTTATTATTGTGTCCCTGTGTAGCAACGTGCATACCTTCATCGTACAAACCGAAATACATAATCAGATTGATGAAGGATGCTGCGTGGTTATTTTTTGTGTGTGTGTGTGTTGTTTTTTTTTGTTTTTTGTCTCGTGTCTTTTTTTTTATTGGACGAAAAGGGAGAGCTGACTTGGCGCCAACAGCTGTTGTAGTGACCTCGAGGGGCCACCAAAACAGCCTGTTGGCGCCAAGTCAGCTCTCCTTTTCGTACAATAGCCTCTCTTTGCTTTGGCCGTTGTTGGGGGCGTGTCCCTCCACACTTCTGGCTTTTCCTCAGGTGGCGTCCTGTCACCTCCAGAAGCTTCCTACCTCTATGGCCCTAGGTAAACCCCATGAGCGACCGAAGCCCCGTGCAGCAGTCATGAGCTTCTCAACTTGCGCGCGGGACTGCAACAAAAGACTGAGAAACTAGTTTATTTCTGTGAAACGTAACGTCCAATGTAGACGCTATGTGTTATTTTACAACGTCGGCCTTTTCTATAGAAGTCGTTAGAGAAAACAAGTAATCTAAAATATTCACAATAGCCATCACTCCACATGCCTTGACAATTCAAGCATGCTCATCTATCTGCGTGACATGCGTACTTATGCATTCATGCATCCGGACAAACTCATACATACACAAGCTAGGTTATGCGCATAAGTATGCATGATTTTGGAGCTTGTATAAACACTGTTGATCGCACGCCCACCTCAATTTCTTTTTTTTAATATCAGTTTTGACGAGAGTGTTAATCCGGGAAAACCGTTACGCGAGTACATTAAGTTCCCCTATAATGTACTGACTGTCAACACTACCGCAAGGTTGCTTACAGAACGCTTGTATTGAACCTCTAAAAATATTTAATCGAAGGCAGCTTAAAAAAAATATCTGAAATTGTGTGCAAACCAAATAATCTTTACAACGGACAGACGTATAAAAGTATCACGGCCATAATCCGATAATGTTTCCAACCAGTTTGCACTCCGCCACCGTAAAAAAAATGGTTTAAAAAATGGAATGGGGAAGCGATAACCATCATGAAATTACAAGCTCGGCGGCTGGTGTACCAATGCAAGCAGTTTTAAAAATATTATTTAAAAAAATATATATAATAATATTTACTACCGGACTCGTAAACGTCAGCTGCCCAAGACATGTACAGAAGCATTACAACGTAGTACGCCTTCCCACATAAACCTTGTACCGTTTATTTTATAGGGTTACTGGAAACCCAAACGCCAAGGGATAGAGCGAAAAAAGGGAAACAGGGAGAGAGAAAAGAAAGAATGAAAGAGAGAAAATGTGTTATCGTCGACGAGCAATAGCGAAAACGAGCACGGTAAAGTTCTCAGGCGAGAAATCAAACATTAAATGCTTAAAAATTGTTTTTATTTTTGTTTCTAAGTCAAGAAGAAAAAAAAGTAGTTGTCGAGGATTTTCTGAAACTCGATCCCGTACACTGGGTAACCTTAAAAAAAAAACGGTGCCTCAAAAATAAAAAAAGTGAAAATCGCAGAGTTGTAAAGTGTGGTGGAAATTTATTATTGGAGAAAGTCATAAACTCGCCTAACTGAACCCCCACCCCACCCCCTTCAAAAAAAAGTATATTTAAACTTATCGAAGACAAATATAAAGATGAAGTTTTACGGGATGTTGACCGGCAGTGTCCTGTTAAAACCATCCATCGCACAGAGGTAGAAAATAAAACGGATGGGATATTGCTTACTTCCTTTGGAATTAATGATGTGTTTAACATGGTTTGTATAGTTGACCTTTGAACGAGTAAAACTTAAATTATTTTTTAATTAGAGACACGATGGCCACATATATAAGGCAACAAAATAAGTCACTTTAATGAAACGTTCAATGGCGGGTATGTCCATTTACTGTGTCTTAATAAAACCATCCAAGCTTTTTTTTATATTGATTATTTTTAAAGTCTCAAATAAAACATTTAAAAAAGCTTGGATGATTCCCTATAACTTTTTACCTAACCTTTATTTTTTGCTTTCTAATGGGTTTATTTTACAAACATAACTAACCGATTAATTATAACCACTGCTATAAGTTTATACTACGTTCATTGTGCACGAACGTAGTATAAACATCGGAAGTTACGCCTAAATCATAATTAGCAAATCTAAAAAAAAATATTGTTTCTTAGAAAAGAAAACAAAATAAATTATGATCATGCGCACTGTAATCCCAAGTTTTCATGTGGTGGTTCCAAAACAAGCATGATTAAAATAAAGAAATGAACATCATAAAGAGGGGATAGAATTTATGTTCCCTAATTCACCAAAAAGAACGCAGTGCACTCACGGGTGTTTAGAAACCGGAAATATTCTAACAATTACGAAGGTTTACAACGCAAAGGTTAATAGGATTTTTAAGCAATACCATCCTAGAAAATCGAACTAGATTAACCAGCAAAAATTTAAAAAAAACACTGAGAATCGAAACACATGTGCGAAGGAAAGGCGACAAAACCAAAAAGAAAGGCCTCATCACGTCTGCAAAATGCATACTTATGAGACCAAAACGTCTGGCACTGTAACCAACGTGTGACTGCAGCCGTGTTTCACATTACGTGGCACTTCCCTTTGGGGAGTCACGGCTCGACCAATCCCTCGTTATCGACAAACCTCGTTACGAACTTGTGGGAGCAAAAAGGTACAAACAGACTATTTGGAAAGTTCAGGACGAAAAAAACACCGTTTCCACATTTCTCCACTTTTTTTTTCGCAATTCCCCGCGCAAATAATACACACACACGCAGACATACACCACACATTTTGATCGTGTGACACAAAGAAAAAAATAATTCTTCCACACTTTCTATTTTTTATTTTCTTGGTATACCTAATAAAGAAACAAAATCGGGGAAAAATGAGGAAGATCCTATTATCTATCTTATGTTTTTTTGTACAAGTTTGTTTTCATGGAAGCAACCGGCAAAGCAACCCTGTCCGCACGCCATGTACTACACTTCCTCGGCTTCTTCGAAACACGGAATTAGGACTAGCAGCTTGTAAACGAGTCTGTACACGGAATCTTCGGCCCAAGTTCTCTCCGTGTTCACCACTGGCCCGAATGTGGACACGAAGAAGAAAAAAAGTAATTAGTACTAACAACCAATTTGTATTTTTATTGATTTTGCTCTATTCTCGTTGTTGCGATTGTAATCCGACAAAACATGCCATAACCACTAAAGAACAGCTCATCTGTACACAAAAATAACGACGGTCATGCTGAGAGCATTCCGCTATTTGGTTCTGACTTCCTATATATAAAGTGGCAGAAGCGGATCTTTCGCTGTGAAACAAGGCAGAAACCTCTGAGCCAGTACATATGATTCTCACACTTTTACCGAATTTGCCCTGAGCACGTCACATTTACGGTGTGAAATTTCAAGGCGTCGTTCTTCCTGTAAAATATCAGAGCAACAAATTCTTTGCCAAAGTCAACGTCGAGCGCGTTCACAGACAACCGAGCTAGCGACGCTATTGAATCGTGGCGCCACCTCGCGATAGACGCAGCGAGCAGACCTCCGTGTGCGCCGTCTGCTTGCTACGCATATTGGCAGATGGCGCCACAAGTTAATAGAGTCACTAACTCGGTCGTTCGCGAACACGCTCGCGACGTAGACTTTAGCAAATTTGTTGCTCTCATTTTACCGGAAGAGAAGGACGCCTTGAAATTTCACAACCGTAAAACTTACCTGATCGGTGGACATTTTGTGAAAATTTGAATTTTTTCGCCTTGTTTTGCAGTAGAAGATCCGCTTCAGGCCATCGAAAACTCCGCGTCTGACAGGCCTGGCATGGGCATAAAATGTTTTCAAAATATAATCACCGATTATGCGCCATTTCTTATATGCGCTCTTAAAGCAGCGCATTTATAGCACGACAGGTTAACTGTCGTCTCCCGAAAGTGCAAAAAAACGAACACCCAAAACTAAAAAAGTAGGTGTGTTCAGTGTTCACTCTAAATGGAACACCTGTGGTGGGGTTAGTATTTTGATTTGCCTCAATAAACAAAAACAAGTGCAATAGTCCCATTTTCGAAATAACCAAAACCGGTCTTTATTTTACATTCTTTTATATACAAAACTTATTTTCTTACAAAAATAATTTAGTGGAGCACGGTGTAAAGTTACATTTCGGCTGCTTGATTTTTTGTACCCAGTTCTGACGGTTCTTAAAAGTAGTTAAAAACAAAAAGACTGATAATAATTTGGTTTAAAAATATAGGATGCGCGCCTATGTTTTGTTTAAATTAAACTGCACTGGCATATTACATGCCAGAAATTAAAAATACAAAATGACCGAACATTGTACCTTTGACGTTTTGGTGACATATTTTGAGCCTTGTATATTAGGATTCCTCAAAAATTTTCCTTAATAAATACTGTACGCCTGTAGTCCTAACTCCTAAGCATGTGGTATCGACTGGCACCACTTTTATTTGATTTATTTTCTCATATTGATTTTTTTGTATTATAAAATTTAAACTTAGCTATATGCTAGACCCGCTTTCTTCCGAAATTGATTTATTTATTTATTTAATTATTTTTTTTCTATTACTCCGAATGATGTAAAAAGTAGAAGATGTTAGCATTAGCCTGATTACATTGGGTGTCATTAGTAAGCACATTCGTGGCAACGTTCGCAGCTTTCCCTCGTTAATTTCTTAAAATACACGTAATGGAAAGGGTACAACAACGCCGAGCAGTCATTGTTTGTCCCGAGGCGAACACAGAAGCACGGTCTAGGGACAAAACACAACTTTAGTCTTCGGAAAATGCCTCTCGTCAATCACCGGACTCTTAAAGTGATTACTCTTTTGTTCCCCTTTCAATCCATTTAAATTCACTGTAAGATGTACTGTTTTATCTTTAACGTAATACGCTGATACAAAAATGGGGACTCAGCAATTGAAGACCACAGGACACGGCGCAACTTTGAAACTAATTATGTAATGAATATAAACGTATACACTCAAAGAAAAGAAAACGATCTAGTGCTTGCAGAACAAACTGGAGACATGGTAATCAAATCAATGCTACTTCACATCACGCACTCTTTCAAATGTTTCCGTTGTCCTCCTGTTAATTATTCTTTCTTTCCGAATATTTTTCTAAGCTTCTGCGGTGTCAAGGTTGTTTTCCTTTCGTGACGGTCGCCAGGTTGTTTTTGATGACATTGCCGCCTCGGGAGAACATACCAAATTGGTTTGCAAGCCGACTGGAAGGCGATGAAATTCAAAGGATTCCTAACTTTATCATTTATAGTTTTAGTGTTCTTACTTCGCGATTTTAATATATAGTTATTTGACAACGTTTTGTCTTATTGTTCATCGCCCAGTCAAAATATACATTCAACTTGAACGTGGCGGCCGTCCCTCGAGACTGGTAACCACAGAATCGAGTCCGTAGCAGCCATAACGTAATCTTAGCCAAGGTTCCTGTCACAAAAGCGCCAGTGCAATAAGAACCCTTTTCAAAGCTACCCACTCGTGCGTGTACCTGTTCACATCATTCAATGTTGACCAACGTTGATGTTGGTTGATGTACACGCATGGGCAACACAGTTTACCATCACATCCCAGCACGCGCGTGTTGGCATTTTTGCAACGCGAGCAAATCGCGTGAATAAACATGAATGAAGGAGTGCTAGAAAAACAGCACAACGTTTTGCTTGCTTCGGTTAGTGGTGCGCCATCATTTTGTTCTATAAGGAGTATTCACTGGACGCCATATTTGTGGGTGCTGTTAGAGCGCATGCTCAGAACGAACTCACATTTCTAGGTTGTTAAGACCGGCAATCTTGATGGTGAGGAATGCACGTTGCAAAAGAACTGTGGAAGCTCGCCATGAGCACGCGCTCAGCAGTCGCGCACACAAATATGGCCGCCAGTGAACACTCCCTCTAAGAACTGCGGAGTGCACACGCACCTCGTAAAGTCCCGCAATGTTTTTTTTCAAATATCCAGGGACGTTAGCACGTCGTGCATTCACGCATTTGTCGCCACTCGTAAAAAAGAAATGCACCATACAGCCACGTCAAATGAACCAACGTTATGCTATACTCTGTTTCACCTTATGATGTACCGCGGAAAAGGCTACAAGCGCGAGCTCCTTGTTCTACGGCACATCTCGGCGGCACAAGCTCTCGTGCATTAAGGGCAGCTGTCAAAGCTAGGATCTCGCGCGTCTAGCCTTCGCTGCGGTACAACATAAGGTGAAACGGAGTATAGATGAAAGAACGATGAAATGGAGCGTGTGTTTGATGTAAATTACTGGATAAGAAAACGTAAAGCCCCTCGATATGTTTCCGTTTGTCTTGCAAGTAGCGTCAAATGCGCGAGCGCACGTGGCCCGTGTCTCGAGCGGCCCTTGGAAGCAAATGGCGGCGCAGCACTGAAATGAGCGGCCCTGGAAGCGAATGGCGGCGGAGCACACGCTCGTGGCACGTGTCTCGCGCATTTCCACAACAATGGTTGGCGGTACTTGTAAAAAACGCGTTTATCAAGGGGCTTTAAGAAAACGTAGACCGCAACGCCATCTACTAAATAACGCGTGAGTTAACCTTTCTTACATAAGGACGACACCAGGCGGCGACAACTTGAAGTGCGATTGGCGTCGGGAGGGGAGTGGCGCTACCTCTCCTGCCATCTTCGCGACTCATCCGAGACCCGGAGGAGGCAGGAGAGGTTTCACAACTCTTCTTAAGCCACAGTCACGCCGCTCACATACAAAAGACGCAGACAACCGTAGTTCGGGCTTCCGCCACTGCGTAGAGAGAGACTGTACATGCGAAAATTCTTCATAAAAGGGTTTGTTCGTGCCATGCTCACAGAAGGTCCACAAATAGTCCTGCCAAACACGCACTACCACCGCAGGGCGCACGCTAAAAAACGCCCCAGAGTGACGAGGTAAGAGATAAACTCTGCCGTGGTATGCGTACTCCAAACAAACACATGTTCGAATTAGGGTGCCTCCGTGATTAAGAGCTCTTGCAGTCGTATTTAGCCGGAAAACGAAATCTCCCGCAAACTCCCCGTGCTCGATTAACCACCGGGAAAACAAACTAACCCCGGGTCTGTCTCCGATGGGCGACAGGAAATTAATCGCGCACCTCAGAAAAAGCTTTTCCTCTCGAATAATTCGGAGCGCATTTTTAGTTCCGTTGTAACATATTTTGGAAACACTTCAAAGTGTGCAGGAGCGGTGAATAATTCTCTAATCATTTTTTCTTTTACTTAGACAACTTTATGATAGCCACATTGGAATGTTTTCGACCCATGAAAGCGTTGCTGGAAGCTCGAGAATTACGAAGCGTCCTGAAACAACTGTGGATGTTTCTTCTACCATTTTATTTCCTCGTTGTGTTTTGACAACGAATGAGAAATGAAGAGGTAAAATCTTGGTTAGGTCAGACTTGTCTATTGAGAATCGGTCGAGCACCAAAATAAAAAGAGCAATCACGGGAAACTATACTAAACATGATATTAGTTGATAAGGAAAATCAACCCCTGCTCTTGACTTTTTATTTTATTATATTTGTTTAATAATAGTGTTCACCTTTTTTTAGGGCGGTTACGGGACTGGAAGAAAATGACACACTAATACATTTCACAATGTATAAGAAAGTATACAGTACAACCACGCGGATACAAGCTCACAAGTTTTTACACGCTTTCTGAAAATGTTTGAAATGTAACCATAAGACACACTAAATTTAACATCAGAGCACCAAACAGCTTCGCTTCTCCAGCGTTTCCTCGAAGGCAACAATATTTTCGATAATTACAGTATCCTCTGGTAGGTCGTTTCATTGTTTAACAGTTCTAACAAAAAACGAATACTTAAAAATGTCATTGTTTACCCGTTGTATTTCAAAGGCCTTGTTATGCACACCCCGCAATGGCCGAGTCGAGAATGGTAGCAAGTAACGGGAGGTGTAAATGTTCAGCTCGTTTTAAGAGAGCTTAAAAAAGAAGTTTAAGTCTGGCCATTTCTCTGCGACTTGATATAAAGAGAGGTTTAGTTCTTTGAACATTGAAGCCACCGAGTCAGTTCGACCATACCTCGAACAGATAAAGCGGGCTGCCACTCTTTGTATTTTTTCTAACTTATCAATTTGGTTCTTCCTATAGGGATCCCACACAGCACAGGCGTATTCGAGAGTTGACCTTACCAGCGTTGTGTATGCGAATAATTTTACATTACACGGAGCGTGCCTTAGATTGCGCTTCAGGAACCACATCTTTTTTATAGCCTTACGATACAAACAATCTACGTGCAGTTTCCATCCTAAATCTGAGGCTATCGTTACCCCTAAGCACTTTAAATGATCAACTACTGTTAAAGACACATCTCCTATTTTTAATTGTGAGTAAGAATGTTCATTTTACTTATTATTCTGAGAAATACAGTATTTTCTGGGTTCAGCTTCATTCCCCATTTTCGACACCAGTTATCTACTGAGGCTAGCGACAAGTTTAAGTTTTCTTGGTCTACAGGGCTACGAACTTTGGTGCAGAGCAGGCAGTCATCTGCGAATAACCCAAGGGTAATACTGGAACTCACTGTTTCCGCCAAATCGTTGACGTAGCATAAAAATAACACTGGTTCCAAAACTGACCCTTGGGGGACTCCCGACGGCACCATACAGACAGACGATGGAACACCATCAATAACTACAAACTGCCTCCTATTTCTAAGGTATGCGCTAATCCACTGAGTGACGTGATCATTAACTTTGTAACTATTTAGTTTTCTTATAAGTGCTTCATGAGATACCCGATCGAATGCTTTTGATGAGACTAGACAAATCGCGTCTATTTGTCCTCTTTCGTTTGACGCGCACGAAAAATTCTGAAACGTTTCGAGCAACTGCGTTACTGTGGACAACCCTCGTCGAAATCCATGTTGGCTTTTATAAAAAAAACTTTCGAACTGTCAAAATAGTCGTAAAGGCTTCTGGAAATTATGTACTCAAAAACTTAAAGGAAGTGCATGTTAATGAAATAGGTCTGCAGTTTGTTACATTATGCTTATCTTCCGATTTGTGAATTGGAACAACCCTGGCACACAACCAATCCCTGGGAACGCTATGCTGTTCTAAAGCGACCCGAAATACAGTTGTCAAGTATTTAGAAATCCACTCTGCATATCGTTTTAAAAAATTCATTAGGGATATTGTCTGGTCAGGTGACTTTTTGGAATCAAAATTTAGTATAGTGAAAATACCCCTTGTTCGGTGATAGTGATGTCCGGCTTTCCTGCCAGTCGAAGCGAGTCGGCACCTCCCGTGCGAGTGGCGTAACGCTAACCGGGAGTAATGCCTGCGTGCTAAAAACTGCGCTTTACTGGTGCTGTAACTTGCTGATTAGTTAAGCCATATGTTACCTCACGTATCACGGTAATGACTGGCAGCCAAAACGGCACTGGGACAAAAGAACTCAAAGAGAAGAAAACGGCGCAAAAACAGAGAACGAATGAAGAGAGAAAAGTACGCCCAGCTCTCCGGTGTCGTCCACCCCCTTCCGTCGCCTTCAGTTTGCCGCGTTCTTTTTACCAAGCGGTTAACAAACTATCCAGCCTTTCACATTTTGCTGGCAAAGTAGCTGAGAAGAGGTGCTGATGTATCTTTATTTTTCAAACTCAGTTACCGAGTATTTTCGGTGAGCGCCTTGCCAGTCAGCGCAGGCTGTGTTTGACTTTGATAGAACGATATCACGTCACTCTTGTCATCGATGTCCAGGCGTTGTCCGGAGAGTGTACTATGTTCGGTGAACTACGCCTTTGCACCTCTTGCTCCGCGATTCGACTGCTGGAACTGCTCGTTGCAGGCTGCGGCTACATCGCTTACATCGAACTTCGGAGTAGTTAGCATTTCTCATTTGGTTTTGATGACACCAGATATTACCGATATTGTATGAAATGGACGGCGGCAAACGGAAAAGCGAATCCACGTGAAGTTATGGCGTAGAAATTAAATGAAGCACGCATTCAGAGCAAAGGCGTGCTTTCTGCATTTTGTTTGTTTCTTGGTTTGTGTTCGTAAATACAGCCAACTCATATTGAGATTTATTGTGGAACTGCTGATTTTGTTGTTTCTTTTTCTTGCATCGTTATTTTTGTCAACGCGGTTCGTTACCCCAGCAGACGCATGGAATAATCTTGCTACTGCTATGCCGATCGAAAAGTTGCGGACGCAGCCGACGTTGCGAGCTGATGTGGGCATCGAAACAGATGTCAAGGAGGGCGCAACGACGTGTCGTTCGGTCACGTCCATGTACGTGTTCTGCCGTCGCCTGACCCAATCGCCTACCATGGAAGACCTGTGACTGCCGCCTGTGACGCCGTTTAATTGGTCCCATCAGCTCGCGTAGCGTCCGCTGCGTCAAACTTCTGGTGCCTGGAATGCGCGTCTGCGACTGGTGTGTGTTTTAGCGTCCTATGCGGATCTGGAAGTTCGTGCGCGAAAGCTTCTGACGCGGGGGGCTGCGGTGGCGTCCAAAGTCCGCTGGCATTGGCCCGGACTGCGGAAAAGGGACCAGTGGGTGAACCTCAGGCCATGCTATGGCTGCAGCTGGCGATTGGTCTGCCCACTATCCGTCCCAGTCAGACCGATCAGGGGTCGGCATTCTGACGTCACCCGCATTCCTGCAATACCGGCGCGTTGATTGGGTTGGCTCAGTTGCGGTGCCGACACCGGCTGTAGCCGGCCCCTATGCTCACCGACTCACCTCCGGTGGTTCAGACGTTATGTACGTTTCGCGAAGCACAGCGTTTTGGGTAGCGTTCCGTCTTACTCTATAGAGAAGACAAAGTTTTGGGACAAAAGTATAGATGTCGCTTCAAACAACGGCAGGAGGGATTGAAGTGGAGTAGATGCCGGAGTGCTCCCTTCGCAGGGGTTCCGCAGCCTGAGGTAATCTATGACAACGTATTGCCCCTGGGCTGAAGCTGAACGGCACCCGTTCCGCATTCCCATAAGCATCGAAAGGGGTCCCAAAGTGGCAACAAATTGCGTCAGAAGAAGCCCAGGGTGTTTACGTCTGTCCGGACGTCGCGATCCTGACGGTCGGTCCGCAAAATTACGGCAAAAAGCACGAGAAGAGAACGCAGAGTGTTGCCCGTCGTCGCGGCGTCGACTCCGCAGCTGCCAGAGCTTCTGCAGAAAGTCAAGCTGGGGCACTGGGGCTGGTCAAACGCAAAGTCACTGGCAGAAAGTTCACGGAGCGCACACCGGTTGGACTATCCCGACGATGACTTGCAGCGCTTTCGTGCGCCGGCGTCCAATCGGCTGCGCATCGCGAACGCCTGGCTCCTGACTGTGTGTTTGACGGGGCCTCTGGCCCCTATGAATGGCTGACCTGCGGCCGAAACAGGCGTCCGCCACATCTACCACCACTTGCTGCAACACCGCCAAAATCACTGCCCGGCCGGCAATAGGGAGTGTCTCGCTGGCGGCCATATCTGTGATGCACGACTGCTGAGCGCGTGCTGGCGGCGAAAGGCTTCCACAGTTCTTTTGCAACGTGGAAATGCGCCGTCAACGCATCAGCTCAATCAGCCGCCAGTGAATACTCCCCTATTGTCAGCCGCAGTAGTGGCGGAAATGGCGGATGTTCGTAGATTATCTAAAATTTAGAAATAAAATCAAACACAAAGTTAGAGCCGAAAGTTCTGGAAGCGCACTTCGGTGGATCAGCATTGCTTGCCAAGTCATCGGATATCAGTACGCTCCGCTGCAAGATTTGTGTTTGACAGACAATGCTGCTCTGCAAAACTTTTTTTTTTTAACCTTAGGAGTCAGGGCCTCACTTGTTTTCTCGTGCTTTGTGCGCTAGGATGCGACGTCCAACATCCACCGACGTAATTTGTTGCCACTTTGGGACACTCTGCTTTGGGTAAATGCCGTCGCAAGTTTTCATCTGCGCCTAGCACCAGGGGCAACGTTTTCGTTGTCTCAGTTGCCGGAACTCCCGCAGGAGAAGTACTTGCTTACCCACTTCAATCCTCCTGCCGTGTTTGAAGCGACGCTCCACGTCTAAAACTTGTCTTCCTCAGACATACCTACGCGCTGTGCTCAGGCGCAGCCGCGTAACGTCGAACCACTGGAGAATAATCGTGG
>JAZHYW010069459.1:0-12898 GCA_037355805.1 Ixodes ricinus
TCTTGTACTTCGTTCCAGTTGCTCTTCAGCTGATTGAACATATTCCAGAACAAGCACTTCCATGACCAGCCATCCCGCCAGAAGCAGCTTGCCGAGAATGCCAATGGACACCTCAGTGACCAAGCAACGTCCCGGATATCTCCATTATCGCGCAAACGGACATGTCCAGCAAACTGTTTTCGAAGCGAACATAGTTCAGAGCGACAGTTGTTATCGATCCCAAGGCACTTCACCTCAGGTGTTAGCACGATTACTGTCACCACAATCTTGTCAAGAACGCGCAGTTCGGGCGGGACGACCGTGGTTTTGCTGCGTAGGTTTCAAGTCTTGATAAGTGAGCGTCGCTCTCAAAGAAATCGCCAATAGGGTGTCCTCCCTAGTTGCGTTTCGCTAGCTGCGGAGCACTGGTGGATGCAGTCCTTACATTTGAATGCGCTAGAGCCAGATACCATCAGCACATTGTATTTCTCAGGCTAAACTTGTATCACCGTATTGTGCGCTTGCAGCCGCCGGTACAAGGCAGGAAGCCAGCTTGGCGACTATGCCGTAAGCACTTTCTACCCCAGCATTTCTGGCGTCATCTGAAAAAGAAGCCTGGTTCTTCTTAAACGTCAAAGATTACAGGCCTGAAGCTGAACCGCTGTGATCTCGGCATAACAAAATAACCGTGATAAAACCATCGTTAATGAAAGTCTGTTACTCTATTCGGCACTGCTGCATTTCGTTGATTTTTTTTGCTACGCTTGCGAGATTTTATTTTGGAATATTTTACGCAATTGGTTTCCCAAAGTAAAGTAATATATGCAAAAATGCATTTCGGCCTTTGCATTCTTAATGGGCCGGACAAATGAAGAACCGTAATCCAATGGTCTAAAAATGATAAATTAAAAAAAAAACAGTAAATAAAAATATGGTACTCGTAACCGACACAACGCATAGTAACAACTCAGTCCAAATATTCCGGTTCAACGCCCAATGTTAGAAAAATATGAAATAAAAATCAGGCAAACTTGCGAAACATTAAGTTTTTAGCCTTCAGACTTCACACACAGCCCAACGCAAGACTTTAATTATGGATATACCACACTGCACCCGAAGGCCGTGACCTGTGTCCGAAAATGAAATAGGCTTTCAGCATTCCATGTGGCGCGGCCACTGACTGCAATGGGAAACATAGACGCCAGAGTTTACCCATCAAAAATCGAATTGAATCTAAGTGAAATACAGAGGCACCCAAGCCACCATGTAATATTTGCTGCAGAGGTTTCAGCCAGCTCTACTAAATCGAAAATATAATTGTTATTAAAAAGAGGTTTGCTGGCAACAATGTTCCGAAGTTATTTATTTTTGTGGACTTCGGAATAAAATTGCATTTCGAAAAGCACCTAAAAAACAGGCAATATTTGTGATGTGACATCGTTTGAGGAAGAAACGATTTCGCTAAGGAAAAAAATTAAAAAATCTTAATGTTGAGGCAACGAATACTTTCAAATCTCAACAGATTATTTACTATCATCAACACAGGCAAGCCTACCCGCATTATGATACTACAAGTCAAGTGATTTTGCTTTCAGCTTTTTGAGATTGCTTTGAAAATTGCATTGTCCTGGTTGACAGATCGTGAAGAACTTCTTGCGCAGGCATCACCAAAACATCTAAAAGCACGTTGAAGAAACGCTGGTATTCTTTGTAATTGTCGGAAAAAGCAGCAACCACCTACATATTGCCCCTGAATGAAAAAGGTAGCGACTTCTCCCTCGTCCTCTGACGTGCACACCTTTTATCTTTGTGTTTACCACTACACCCGCGCATTGACTGTAGCGCGCCTGGTTTATTTAAGTTAACGGTGCGTTCATCACCGTGTGCTCTGCGTCTCAAAGAGCTACTATGCTGTTCAGCTTAGTACAGACCATCCGGCGCCGCTGAATAGTGGTTCAATCCGATTAAAAACATGAGTCACTGGTCTTTCACGTTTATGATTGTTTCAACGATAATGGGACACGTACAAAAACTGTTGAACGCCGTGATGGTGCACTTTTGACGCTGCTTCGGTTGGTTATATCAGCCTAATAGCGCAAATATTTGTATCTGCTGGGGTAAAACGATAGACGCGGCCGTTATCTATCCATTTCTACTACACGCACCGGGTCGTGCGCCCACAAATTTACTTACGAAGATGCTGCGTCAATGTACGCCCGGGACTCGTGGTCAGTGGTGAGCGGGACTCCCAGCCAAAGGCCGACGAGGCGGTCGGGCGTTATTTATTGCTTACGGGAATTACCCCTGGGTGATGCCAGAGATATTATTCCGTACAGCTATCACTTCCTTGCCAAAAGGTTGCGTGCGTCTCGAGCGGCTGGATGGCTGGTCGAAAGAAAATGAGTGGGTAGACCTCGAGGCATCTAGCACATTGGGGTCTACCACTATCACTAATAAAGTAATCAGGCTCAGCGCGTTCTGACGTCACCACGACTGCACTATTTCTACAAGCAGACGATTTGTCTCTTCAATGGCCATACTCCCTTTAACTGTAATGCGGCGCAATGGGGAGGACGGAGGACTGGTTCAAGATTCACTCATTTCAAAGACCAAACCATCGTCTGCACGCCTTTCTTGATCACATAACCTGAGCATCTATTGGACACGAGGGCAGCGTCAGAGTTCGGCGAAAACTCGGATCCAATCAGCGCTTCGTGCCCAAGAAATGGCGACCATCAATGATGCTCAATAAACGTTTGAAAAGAAAAAAGATTTTTAAAAATTCAACAAAACACTACCGCAAACGACCACTCAAAGTGTGCAGCAGCGATTCACAGCAGAAGCAGACGCGTTGGCGTTTAGTCAACGTTGTTAAGATATTTACTTTAGGAGCTTTCGCCTCTCAGTATAATAGTATAATGGAATAATAGCTGTCGGAGAAATCCTTTAGGAGATGTCTAAAAAGAGCTTACGCAAAAAAAAAAAGATAAACGCAGCGACATAAAAACGCGTATATAGAAGTAAAGAACAAGTATGCGATATATCGGAACCATGGACCGCATCAGGCGGCTTTCCCTTCTTGCGATATCGGCGGTTACGAGCGAAATCTCGCTGGAACGCAGCCAGTGCAGCGTGCGAGATAAAGGTGGGGCCGCAGTGGGCGTCAGTCCTATCTCAACGTCCTGGCTTTCCGGATCCCAAGATCACAGGTAAGTACTCCATGTCTGCGGACACGTACGGAGTTCCAAGAATTTTATGAAGTCTTCTAAGAGAAAATTTTGGCGTGAAACTACCGTCTTCTGCGGTCTATGGGTCGCACCGTTGTATAATCTGCACGTCCTTATAAAACACCGTCTTCACGAAAAACTTTGTATATCTTTGTAAACGTCGCCCCTTTCTGTACGGTTGCCCAAGTCGCAGCAGCCTATGCCATCACGCTTCCAGACGCCAGTTCGGACACCAGCAGAAACAGGCTATTGGCGGCGAGCTACCGGCCCTACTTTCTTGTAACTGTTGATAAGGCCTATACCTGGCAAAAACAAGGTTAGGTACTTACACAAAAACGCATATAAGTCGCACCGACGTATACGACGCACCGAAAAAGACTTGGCAAAACAAAAACGCGGCAACGAAGTTCCGGTCTACTTATGCGGAGTCAATGCAAATAGGGGGTCCAATCACTAGAATCCGTTATCGTCTTAAAGGCTGACACGCCAAAAAAAATTGTTTTTCGTGCTAGGCGTTGAAATGGCATATCAGGACATTACAAAAAAATTGTTTCACTATAGAGTTGCGTAGTTGTTTTATAAAAAATAGAAATACGAGGCCCGATTCAAAGTTCCCGCCAGTGCACTGTGACGTAACAGTGTACCGCAAGGTGTCGGGGCGGTCAGAAGGGAGGCATCGCCGGAAGTCACGTGAGTTGTATCCCTCCTCGTGCTTACCGCGAGCGCGTGTAATATTTTTTTTAATATTTTTGTTATTCTCCGCATTTCCACGAGCGATCCAAGCAGACAAGGTTTCTTTTATTTGCTTTTCATCGCTTAATGTTGCTGTAAAGGTAGAAGAAGAGGAGTCAGTGAATTGACGTGATCAACTACAATGCCTAGAAGGTGTCTGTTCGCTGGGGATGGCGTCACGGATTTTACTGACGACACAGGAAGGCAGGACAAATCTCGTCCTTCTGCCCAGCCTGCCCCACACCCAGCGTACGAACCGCCGGTACGCCGTGTACCGGTATTTCCTAAAATTACAACAAATTGAAAATGTCAAGGTAATTCCTCTGCGGTGATTTTCTTTCAACTCCAGCCTGAACTTGTAGACTGTAGGCAACAAAACTAGACTAACTTGTGAATATCCCTGGGCATTGGAAACTTCCTGTCGTGAAGTTCGAAGTATGCAATCTTGAGCATTGTTATATTCAAGCAAACGAGTGGGAATTCTTCGTGTGATGTTATGCAACCTATCGGCTGCAGGTCTGTAAGTTTCCTGCCCATCTCCCTGCAGCAGCGGCACTCAAGAGTCTTGAATTCAGGCATCACGACGCATCGGCTGCATGTGCACCTAGTAAACAAGTTCTACTCATGTTCTAGACAAAACACGTACTTTATGCTCGACGTTTACTTGTACTTGGTACACTCACCAGTTCGTATTCTTTAGACGGCAGGCATCTTCAGCCTGGAGAGTATCCGATGATTCAACGACCTCGGTGTCTGAACCTTCAGCAATGCGATCGGGCGTGTCGTATGCTAGCAATCCTAATTTCTGCGAGCGTTCTACAATTTTTTCTTCAAAACTTGATAGCTTGTTTTGTGCCCAGTATAGCTCTGTATCATCGGACTGACGGCATGCACTCGTACACTGGCTTGTACTCGCAACGCTTTCATCATTGACCTCCATCACGTCGATCCACTGACTCTTCGTCCTCAACTTTTACAGCACGCAAACTAACCAACGGTGCAGCGATAAAGAGCTATACTTTGTTTCACCTTATGTTGTACCGCGGCGAAAGCCGGAAGCGCGAGCTCATAGCGTTGGCAGCCGCTCTTAAGTCACGAGAGCTCGTGCCGCAGAGATGTGCCCCAGAGCAAGGAGCTCGCGCTTGTAGCCTTTCCTGCGGTACGTCATAAGGTGAAACAGAGTATAGTGCAACTGAAACTTCGTTTTCTTCGATCGCTCGTACGAAGAGCAGAATAAAAAAATAAAAAAGTCTTAGGCACGGTCGCGGAGAGCACGAGGAGTGAAACTCACGTGACTTCCGGCGAACCCACTTTTAGTGACGTAGGTCGATGCCTCCCTTCTGACCGCCCCGACACCTTGCGGTACACTGTTACGTCACAGTGCACTGGCGGGAACTTTGAATTGGGCCTCGTATTTCTATTTTTTATAAAAAAAACTACGCAACTCTATAGTGAAACAATTTTTTTGTAATGTCCTGATATGCCATTTCAACGCCTAGCATAAAATATTTTTTTGGCGTGTCAGAGGTTTTGAAGGAACGACAAGGCGCGATACTAGCCCCTTTTTGTCTATAACCAAGAAGTGAAAACATGTTTTCTGGGAACTTGGCACGCTGGCGCTAAAAGCAAATATCCGCGAACTATCGAGCTGTCCCTGCAGCTCAGCGTCGACGACTTGTTATACACCAGTCAGACAATTTCTGCCTCACTGCCTGGCGAACACGCGTAACACTATCCTAGTCTAGTTTGTTCCTTTCAGGTAGAGGAAGCCGTCACTGGAAGGTCATTCTACTATTTGTTTGTGTGTTCGACAATCTGGGTTGAGAGCCGCTAGCGACAGTGACTGAAAGAAATAGACCTATTCAAAAGTTCATCGAGCAACATTGAGCTGTCGCCATTTCTTGGACATCAGGCGTGGAATGAGATACGAGTCGTGGCCTAACGTTGACGCAGTCCTCGTGTCCAGTGCATGCTGGCAGCATCTGATCAAGCAATGGCGGACACGCGTTGGCAGAGGACTTTGAAAGGGCCTGCTGCCCCAAGAATTGTTTTCCATTTAATACTTTATCAGACTGCTCTTCTGCTCGCTGACAGAATGGGCATACCCATAACAATAAAAAGATTAGTCCACTCTTGTTGTATGACTCCTGCGCTACATTGGTTTTCTTGTGTTTTATTTTTTATATTTAGGGTAAAACAGGATAGCACCTGATTGTACTACCAACAGATCTCACCGTACCGGGGTGATCAGATACGCTAACAGTATGCTATTTCGTAGTTGCAACCTTGTAGGCTGAACATACGCCATATTACTTGTATGTCTTGAAACAGCTTCAGATGCCTGAAGTCGTGTGTACGTTCCAAATATTAAAACCCTGTATATTTTATTTTTCTAACGCATGAAGTTTACTGTTTTTCATCATGTGCAAGTGCGACCTTTTATTAAAAAAATAATTGGAGAGGCATCACAACCAGTCAATCTCATTTCAAAGACACTGTGGTCACTTAATCCTGTATTATATACGAAACTTGTAGATCACTTTGTTGCAACTTTCGTACATCATTGCCCACTAATCAAGGTTGGGTTGCTCGAAACGAAATCAATCGGCATTGTCTATGAATCCCAAGAAAACACATTTCTGGAGGTTGGGGCGAACAAGAGTCCAAACCTATACTGCGTTCACCCATGGACTAGAAGCACCGCCTTGAGCGCGAGCTTTTTGCCCTTGCTAACTCAAGTGTAGACGCGAATGCACGTGCAAACAAAGCACTGCCGAAGCCAGCGAGCTCGCGCTGCGTTAAGGGTGAACGGAGTATAGTTTTGACAATGTTTTATCTAGATACAATTTCAGTTATAACTAACTGATTTCCCCTGGATCAATTAAACTTATGTATTACACGGACAACAGTCAAGGTTTTCTAAAATCTAGTGTCTTAAAAACGTTTGATCAATAGGCATTAGTCAAAGTTTAAAAAAAGGAGAGAGAAACACAAAGGACTTATATCTAGTTTTCAGAATACATCAATAACAGTTTTTTTTTGCCTAACAATATGATGCTAAAAATAAACGCTTAACGATCGCCTTGCACGCAAAAAGTGCCACTATCAGAAAAGCGTCATTGTGCCTCATAGATATTTTTTTTATATGAAACCTGCATGCTTTCCCGGCTTTTTTAATGTAAACAAGTGTCGTACCGAAGCGCTTTTGTACATCACTACAGCGGGATGCACATTAAACACTTCGGACTGGCGGTCGTACTGCACTGCCTAAATTTGTGATGTTAGCGGACAGATCTGATGCCTCATTAGGGCAAACTGACCTTCCCCGTTGTGCCAATTAACTTTCAGTCAAAAAATTACTTTTACTTCTCAGGTATACCGCTTTTCTTCGAAGTGAATTGCAGCCTGCATGTCATGTGGAGTACAGTGGCATTGCTAAGAGCATGGTTTTCGAAGAAAAAAGGGATAACCTCTTGAAGATGGCTAGCCTCTGGGTGATATGGTAGCTTTTAGCGGGCACGCTAGAGAAGAAACAAAAGATGCACTAAAAGTGGTCGAAAGTAAAAATATCTAACAAGAATTAAGAGCATGATGGTAGACCCTGAGACTGGGGTAGAACAAAGTTACCCATGTTGAATAAACCTGAGACTGGGGCAGAAATGAACATAAAAGTCGAAAAAAAAAAATGGGACAGGACGACGTCCCAAACTCAGCTACCAGGTTTATTTATTCCGCCTCCTTATGCAGCTCACAATCAGCCACCACCAACACAAAGGGGCAACCTCTAACCAGTTCAAACGCGAAACCCTCCAATCAGCCACGCAACACAAAGGGACAAGTTCTAGACGATCCAAACGCCAAACACTCCAATACACAAAAGTAGGACTATGGACTGCCTTCATGCCGATTCACAAAGATAACTTTACAATCTCTCCCAAAATTTAACAAAAAGACAAGTACCTATTCTATTCTAACAAAAATTCACAAAAAGAAATAATAATAATTAATGCCCTTTTTATAGAAAGGAAGCACTTCATGCCAGCGATGAAGGGATGACACATACTGAACCTAAAACGAAACAAAAGTTCACACCTCCCGAAAAAAAAAAAGAAGCAACATATTTAAAAAAAAGCTTTTGGAATTTTTACCGAACTGTAACGAAGCCTGACTTATGTAATTACCTAGAGATTTTATCCGCACCGTCCCCCTTACTATGTATAGTCTTTTTGCATCATTCCTCTTCTTGATAATGATTTCTGTCTCCGCCCAAATCGCAGTGCAGTTGTTACATATCATGGACATGTTTTGAGATTTGTGAGTTTGGTGCACTGTTCTTAACGTTTTTTTCTTTTTCTTATTAAAAAAATAATGTCTTTCTTTTCTTTTTTTGTCGGGATGTGTGGACCTTTGCTTCGTTTTAGGTTCAGCGTGTGTCATCCCTTCATCGCTGGCGTAAAGTTTTTTTTTTTGATAAAAAACATTAAATACTTTTTGTGTGAATCTTTGTTAGAATAGAATAGTTACTGAACCTTTTGTTGAAATTTGGGGGGGATTATAGAGTTATCTCTGTGGATCGGCATGAAGGCCGTCCATAGTACTACTTCGTGTATTGGAGGGTTTGGCGCTTGGACTGTTTAGAGGTTGTCCCTTTGTGTTGGTGGTGGCTCATTGTGGGCTATATAAGGAGTCGGACGGACTAAATAAACATGGTAGCGGAGTTTGAGACGTCGTCCTGTCCCTTTCTGTTCCTGCGAAGTTTATGTTCATTTCTGCCCTGGTCTCTGGTTTATTCACCATGGTTAACATTCACCAGCTCGCCTGTACCCTTACTATAATATCCCTAACAAAGTTACAACAATAAGAAATACAGCAACCCAGTGAGAGAGACCGCATCAATCACTTGGCTAAAAAAATACATTTGCAGGCACAGGGACTATTTGTAAGACCTCACAAAAAATTAATTTTATGAGGAAAATAAAAACTACGACTTTTCCAAAATTGAGTTGTCCACTTTATGATCTGTTTAAAGGATTACCGAAGGAAAATATGAAAACGAGCGACGTAAATATTCTGAGACACAAAACTAAAGATGGGGATGATAACCCTTATCTTCATTTGTGCCTTCGCAGTGTCTGCTGGGTACTTCCCTGAACTGCAAAGACTATGTGCATCGCTATCAAAGATGCAGTCTCGATAAGGCAGTGAAGGCCTCGTTATGAAGCCGCAGGTTACTTCTCGTGCCTCTAACAACAGTGTGCGATATTGTTGTGGAGCTGTATGCGTCGCTGTGAAGTTAGGAGCGAGAAATGACAAGAGCATGGGCCGGCCTGAGAATTAAAACATAATTTTGCAACCAATTATTATCGGCCATCAATTATGTTAAACTGTAGTTTACTTACACTATGCCAAAACATTTTTGTACCAAATACCAATAAAATAGTCAATAACAAAGTTGTGATGTGTGCGCTTCCAGTAATTAGAGCATAGGGAATTTATTACACAATTTTCACTACCCTCAGAATATTATCAAGCAGTAGTAGCTAAAAACGCTTATTCTTAGGGTGATAGAGGTAGGGGAAGGAATCGATGGCAGCCCTAGACTCGCCGGTATCGGGGTGGGGGATTGGTATGTGCATTTCTAAGCCAGCTTCGTGAATAAAACCTACAAACGTGCGTACAGTTTTGCCTTATTTATCAGGAAGGCCGGGGTAAAGACCCATTCCGCCATGTAAGTCACCCGTTCATCATGCATCTTCTTCCGTGTTGTCTCAAGGCCCTTGCAGCCCCATTTTAGGTTATCTATGTTGACCGCATGTTGGGGTCCATGCACTAGCTGCATGTCGGTGGCGTCCCCACCATTTCCCCACGCTGCTCTTCTGTTCGGCGTGTAGGCGGTATTGGTTCTAACATCAAGGGCCCTCCATTCTGCAGGTTCCTTCCAGTCGTCGGGCAAAATCCTGTGACTGGATATCTTGACCCTTTGAAGATGAGGTCCTTCTTCATATCCGGATTCTCCGACACTTTGGATTGGAGGCCCCTGTACTTCGCAAGAGTCCTCCGTTGCACACAGTGCATGCTCCCTGTGTGGCCTGGTGTCGAGAAATGTTGTCAGATTGCCCTGCGAGCACACACTCTGCTCGGAATGTCACGAGGAGTCCCAGAGGCGAGGGAGCACTTGTCCACTGGATGAAGAATCCTTCGCCGACGATAACATTGTTCACCTTGATATCTCTGAGAGGTTACATTCTGAAAACGTACAGGTAAGTGAGTCTGAAAGAAACAAACGAAATGTTGCAGCAATTATAGATATAGTGTTGGAACTTTACAAGCCCTTCAACACTTGAATATATTTTCTGGTTTTATAGCTAGGATTTCGTGATTTCGGAGTTTATTTCTCGTGAAATTCGGAGGGTGTTTTTCGAATTGTATTTATTGCCGAATATTCGGAGTTTATCGGAGTTTATTTTTGTTAGATTCCCAATTCTCTGAAGTAGGAAGTATTATTTTGCTATGTTTCAAATTTTCAAAATTAAAAACTAAAATATATATATTAACTGGCAGATATAACTATGCTTTAGATTTATAAGATCACGCATGTAGCATGTGGCATTTGCGCTTTTACCATTAGTAGGTACTAGTAACTGTCCCACGACAAAACTTGAAAAAGACACATCTAAATCACTGAACTCCTTGACGTAGTCGTTGGAAAGCTTGTTTTCTTTTCATCCTATTCTACCGCTTCTCCCTGCGAGTTGCGCGGGGTGGAGTGGTGAGATAGAAGCCTCAGCTGTCCCTCCTATGAAATCTAAAGGCTCGTTCAGAGAGTTGCGTCGACTGCGTTGCGCTGCGTTGCGCCGTGCAGCACAGCGCCTCTCCGTTGGCTCGTCGTAAGGGTCGCCATAGCAACAGCTCGACGCAAACAGTCTTAACAAGACGCAAGTGGATGCAGTCGCACTCCAACGCAACTGTGTGAACGAGCCTTAAGAGTTCAGTAGCTTTCACGGTTATCAAATGACAACCCGTCCTTCCTCTAAGAAGTTCAATCTGTAAACCAAAACAGTGGTTTGTGTCGTGACCCAGAATTACAATGCCCCTTTGTCCTGAAGGAACCCTGACGGGATAAACGGCGAACCTTCTTTGGTCAATACTACAAGATTTTGAAGGAATCTGAGAAGGCCTCTCCTGATGACCGCTGAACCTGTGCTCTGACCAAACTTACTCGTAGAAAACTGAACTTCTTTTTTTGTTGGCCATCGTGATCTTCAAATTTTGAATTTTTTGGATAAATCCGAATTCAAGAAACTTTTACCGGCGAGTGTTTTTTCGTTTCCGGACTTTATCGGATTTATCCGAAAACACGCAACCCTTTCTATAGCCCACTCATATTTAATTATAAAAACATTGCATGTTAAACATTTACTTTATTTTCTAAAAAAATATATTTTTATATATTTTCCTCATCGCTTTCAACAATCAATGTGAACAACTCCCCAAATTTTCTCAGATTCGCCTCCGGTCTCCAACTTGGATATTAGCTTCTTGTGCCATCCTTTCTTTTTTTCAGGTTATAATTATATATGTGTTGAACTTTTCTTTCTTTTTTTTTCATAGGTAGCCTGCGGCAATGCACCCAATGGTTGCGACTTCATAGGTCAAGCTTCCAGACTCGTGGATCACTACAAGCAGTGCACGTTTCACGTCGTGCCTTGCCCCAGGTGCCAATCATCAGTGCTAAGGACTGAGCTCGTGGGTCACTGTAAAGACGGCTGCAGTTCTGCATCCACTACACCCGTGCCCATTCCGTATTATATAAACGTGAATTATGATAATTTAGAAATTACAAGCAGTGAACTGAAAAGAGAGATGCTCAAGATATCCGAGGATCTCTCTTGTCTTCAAACCAGCCTCAACCAGTGGCTTGAGGAAGTCCGAACATTGGAGAACAACACAAACAAGGAACTGAAGGACGCAACGCTCAAGATCTCTGACCATCTCTCCGGTCTGCACACCAGTGTGGAACAGTGCCGGGAAGATGCGAGGAAGCAGCCAGAAACACCAAAGAGCAGTTGGAAGCTCAATCGTCGAGACTTTCCGAGCAGTTGGTCAGAATCAAAACTCAAGGTTTTGCTGCAGCAAACAAAGAACTAAAAGTTGCCATTGAAGACACAATGGAGACGCACATGCTCAGGAGTTACGTGAACAAAGCGAAGAACTTATGAATGTTACGAAGAGTGTATCCGATTACGTGCTTGGATTTTGCGGAGCCAAGGAATTTCACTGGTACTTTAAAGGCTGGGAAGACTTAAAAAAGAGTGCATTAGACACAGGGCTTAAAGCACACTGACAGCCCCTTCCTGTATGTATGTGGATATAATGTGTGCCTCTGTATCCAGTTGACAAAAGAAGAGGGGCAGGCGATTTTAGGGATGTTTATGTGTATCCATCCAGGTGTCAACGATTCAAAGCTGGAATGGCCCTTCAGCAAGTCTTACACGCTCGGTGTCATTCATCCCAAAGACAAAGCGAAAAGAAAGATTTATAGAAGTCGATGCTAGTAAATATTCGGACAACACGAGCTTCCAGATGCCAAAACAAGGCGGTAATCTTGGCTTTGGAAGCACTGACTTTGAGTACCGCTAACGAGCTCGAAAGGGAAGGGTTTGTTAATGACGATTCACTTCACTTTTTTCTCCAAGTTGAGCCGTAATGTTCTTTTCCGATAGGTTAATAATTCATTATCGAGAGGAACAAAAAATTGAGCTCCACCTTTTCTACTGCCTGGAAAGAACCGCTTTATCTGATCCCATTAAATGTAAAACTGATGTATAACGACTCTTTCCCTTCGTTCTAAAAAAAAAACGCGTCCCGAGCACGCGACGCACTGCTTCTGGTGTATTTACCTCCAAAAAGCAGGAATTTCGTCTGTGCGCACTGTAACTAACACTGATAATCCCACTGCA
>JAZHYW010069460.1:0-18526 GCA_037355805.1 Ixodes ricinus
GACGTCATTACGCTTGGACGGTGCCAACTACACACTAAACATTGTAACACCCATAAGCGTGTAAAAATGGTGTAAGAAGGTGTGTTAGGAAAACACCCGTTTTACACCATTTACACGATTTCTGGAATATCGGTAGGTGTAAAAAGGGTGTGCTGACGTCTTGCACCCATTACACGCCCTTTACGCCCTACTTGTAGCAATCGTGTCCAGAATCGTGTAAAAAAGGGTGTATGGGCGAATTTTACGTCCTTCAGTCACACGGTGTGAAAGGGGTGTAATGCTGATGCTGTCAAATTCACCTATGATTTCATAGCCGTTCATGGTCTATTGCTTTGGTGAAGCTGTTGCTGATGTACGGTGGTACAAGCATCGAGTATAATTAATCGCCACATGAAGTGGCGTATAATTACGACGTTCTAGAAAATAGATTTCCAACTCCGATTGAACTCTCCGTCCGACACGAGCCGAAATTACGTGTCGCGCGTGCATCAGTTTTATCAGTTCAACTTTGATTTTAAATAAATAATCTCCGCTAGCAAAAATTAATCGAAGACGTATAAATATACAACCGAGGCAGCACAGTATTGTGCTGTTATGGAATTATATCGAAAGATTGTGCCGATACCATTTTGGTTCGGCCAATATTTGTGAAAAATGGATGGGTCGCGCCGACGCCATCCTGACATATCGTACGCGGCGCTGTTTTTGCTGAGTGTCAAGAGTGTCCTGCGTGAATTGGTTATGCCGGCGAGGTATTTTTATTTCTTGTCTGCCTAAAATCCGACGTTAAACCACAAAACAAAACAAGATTGAGCAAAACGGAATCTGCTTACTTTAAGCCGAGAAAGACCTCCCGGCGATAAAGCCTCGAACAAACTGTGGCGCCTTCATTTCGGGTATTACAAACTCACCTGACTGGCTCACGAACTACTTATAGCACCTTCACTGAGATTTTATTTTTGGTGTGCACTTCCGAAGAAACAATGTCGCAAGACCATCGAAAGTGCCGTATTCATGACACCCCCGCTAGGGTTCACGACACTTATATCTGCGTAATGACACCAAAATATCTAGCGTCCCGACGTTTTTTTTTTTTTGTTGTTGTTTTTTGTTATACGTGAAGCTGCGTCTTTTTGTTTCATGCTCTCAGCGTCTTAGCTTTGTCCCTTACTTCTGACGGCTTTGGAATTTGTTTTTTTTAATTTATTTTGTGTTCTCGGGGTCCGCACCAGAGCATGCCCTTCTAGATGAGTGACAGTTTGATGCGTCAAGGCTGTACTACGCAAAGCAATTCCAGACGAGTCCCATTTCGCGACCCTCCCCGGGCAGTGCAGGTGGTCATGCAAAGAAGCAGAGGGAGATTAACTGCTTTGTCCAACCCCTTTGACCTCGTCTTCGATAAGCCTCCACACCTTCTTCTGTGTCGTCCTGTGGCTGTGAACGAGTGCGAAGCCGCTTCTATCAAATCAGAGGGGCGGCGCGAAACACGTGACCGCTCTCCGTAGAGAAAACGCTGGACGAAAATTTGTCACGTGACTCGCTCTTGCGCGCTGATGGGCTCACCGGGGCCAGTCCTTGCCGTATGTCAAGTTATTTTGTGAGTTGTAGGGACCACGTAGGTCCGGTTTCTAAAAAGCGCCCGTCAGGCGTCAGTGTTCTACTGTTTCGTGCGTCGCAGTCGCAGCCGTGATTTTTCGTCTTGAACGGCCGGAATACGTTCATACTAACTTTTGGTAATGGTGGTTTATTTCGTCGGAGTTCATGGAATTATTGTGCTGTGTTTGTTGACGCGTTTCGACAAAGAACTGCTCATCGGCGGTCGCGACTTCCGCTGAATGTGAACGACCGCCTTCAACCTCGACGTTAAGGTTTCCATTGTTTTGTGCTGCCTGAATCGGATTACCCATCTATCACGACAGAGAGCTGTTCATCAGCGACTACGAAACTTCCGCTGGAATGAGCGACCGCCTTCATCCTCGACATTGTGTTTGTGATTGTTCCGTGCTGCCTGAATCGGATTATGCATCCACGGATTACATGAGATCACTCTTTATTTGTAAGTACCTGCAAGCATGTTTCGATAGTAGTCCCTGCTTCCGTTCAATAGAACATTTTACTGTTACAAACATGAACTGCCGCTTCCGGTCCCAAGCAACTCCAGGTCGTTCTGTCTCTTGCAAGCCTGCCAGTTTTGTCCACGTCACCAGTGCTAGAAAGCATAAATGTTGCAAGAAAAGTAAAGTTGGAGATTAAAACTAGGGTCTTCAGCCATAACTTAAAGGGGTTATGAAACAATATCCGGTTGGAATGATTCATAACCTTACACGCACGGACCGCCACTGGTTCAGAAGTGTTTTGGTCGTGGTGAAATTGCGAGGATAAAGGGAACTATTTCTTTCGGTCTTGCCCGCCAAGTTTAATGACGTGCGCGTGAACGTAGCTTTGACTTTGCAAGCTTGTAACTGTACGCACTTGCCCGCATAAGCAGAGGCATGGCTGCAGCCAGGTGACGTGCTTGCAATCGTCTATAGATAATTTAGTAGAACCTGGTAGAACCTTGATCGAAAAATAAAAAGTGAACCAGGCATGTTTCGACTCCTTTGCAGTCATTTTTTCGTGCACTTTTTTGGGTTATTACACCCTACTTTTATGGGTGTTGAGTCATCGCGTCTTTTTTATTTTGCTTTCTGGCGTTGGTACACCCAATTCAGAGGGCGTACTGCGCAGTCGCGTAACACCCTAAAAAAAGGTGTACAGTGGAATCACACCCATTTTAAGGGTGCCTGGAATAACGCCTTTTCTTAGGGCGTTTTGCTACACCCATAAGGGTGTTAGTTAGAGGATCGTCACTACACCCATAAGGGTGTTACGATGCTTTAGTGTGGTAATTGACCCGAGCGCCAACTCCCAGCGTCATTCGACGCATTGACTGAAACACGAGGCCCATCCGGACGCCGACGTAGCTGCGGTCACCAACCAAACTTTGTCAACGCTCGATTTCACTGTGATGGCCTCCGAAATCCTCGTGCACAGTCTTCGATGATTCTATAGCCGTTAACAGCCTCTAACGCAGCGTAGAGCGTGAATTAGTATTTTCACTCTTCTTGCTTTTTGATTTGTTCTTCGTGCGTTGGTATCGAATAATATCTCAATTTAAATGAGTGCGGGAATGCTTCGGACAAGACAGGCCCTTCATTTCTTAGGTTCTTTGGTGAGTATGGATGAATAGGACTCGCCTCACTCTGCGTTTTTTAAAGCTGCCATTGACCTGCAGAGGCTAGTGTTGCTTTTGGCACATCGCTGGGTGAGACGAAGCGTAGTTCGCATCGCGGCATTGACCTCCGCTTGACCTTCTTCCACCAGGTCGGTGGTGGTGGACAGCCCGGCCGACAAGTCCCAAGTCCTGCCTCTGGACGTCATCCTGGGCGTGAGCGGGATACCCGTCAAGGACGCAACGGTCGGGCGAGTAAGAAGCTCATCGCCAGCACGGGCGACCACATGGTGCTCTCGGTGATGTCCTCGAGCCCGTACCGGATGCTCACGACCAGGAGGGACATGATGAACCTGATGCGCAGCGTCCCCAGGGAGGCCGTCGTGGTCAAGAGCGGGGCTCTGTCGTGCTCGGGCAGCAGGCCCTACGGTTTGGAGATCCTAGACGCCAGAGTCTGGGACGACAGGGCCAGGCAGTTTGGCAGGGCCTTTGTCCTTTCGGTATGGTCCCCCTTATTTGCCTGGTCTTCGTGTTACTTGCACGATAGTTGAGTAGGCGGTTCAACGACCTGCCATAGCTAATTTGTGTAAATAATTATTGTCACTAGGCGTGATGGATGTCACTGCATCTGTCGACAATCACGTCAGTGCTCATTATTAATAAGACACTAATCGCAAAAAAACCAGGACCACCATAATTAGTCGTTCATGTTTTTTTATGTTATTTGTTCGATCATAACGCAATAAGAATATTGCTTTACAACATTTTATGAGAAGGATATCATTACCGAAAAAGATGCCCAATAACTAGGTAAGGCCACGAGCAGGGACATCTCAGAAGGCTTGTTTAACTATATTAATGCAATATCGAACAATGCTTCGCCTAAGCTGGACCCTAGCTCCTGCGTCTAGTTCCTCGGTGTTGAACTATTATAATTAACAGCTCGAACAGCTCGAAAGTGAAGTAAAGTCAATCCGGAGTACAATGAACCCACTGTATCTAAACATTTAACTTCAGTGTCCGTGCTTAGAAGCTATAGTGATCTTCTCTGAAGAATCGTTTTAAGATACGAATGAACCAACCGTCCGATTTTTTCAGCATTCCAACATAAAAACAGTGAATAACAAGCCACTGTTCACGGGAGACGTTGTGACCCACGTCAACGGTACCGTACTGGAGTCCCTGACCAAAGACCAAGTGATCCAGTTGCTGGAGCACGGGGAAGAACGAGGCCACTCTCTCCGTGGTACCGCTGTCACCGCTGCGATGCCAAACGCATCATGGTCAGCAAACTGCAAGAGACCACGATAAGCGACGCCCACATTCCCAGCAGGTCGACGGCCGCCGAAATCGCAAATGACGATGACCATGTTCCCCGGGCAATAAGGTTTACACACAAATTTCAGCGGGTTTCATAACGATTAACGTTCTCAATTCAACGATATTTCCTTTATATCTACGGAACTAGGGCCCCAAACAAAGGAAGCCTTTTGTACTTTTAGTTTCAATTATTACTAACCCGGTGACATTTGTTAGATATTCAAGCAAATGGCATCGTTATTCGCGCCGCTGTAAATCAAAAGATGCGGCACCGATAAACATAATAAGGCTAGTTGGAATAGGGGCCACAGAGGCTTAGGAAGCCAAGCGACAATAGTGTTCGCAGAATGCGGCAGGAAATGTCCTCGCGGCGAGAATCAATTGCACCGGGAAGAAAGCGTCACGGGTCACGTAGACGCACACGAGAGTTGGCAGGTTTTCCTCGTCCGCTTTCTGACGCCGGACAAACAGCGATCATTCACACGGACAGGTAGGGAGCAGGTTTCGAAATAAAAGCGAACGTTTGTTGATATCTAAACGTGTTTTGGTTCATCATGTACATTTCGCGCTTGCAAATATGTTGCGAAAGTTCGTCGTCCCCTTTGCGCAGCTCGTGCGTCAGTCTACTCGCCAAATGCGCCTGCATAGTTCCGTTTCTTCCCAACCCCAACCAATGAACGCGCACTGGGCTGCCTCATCATCGCGCTTTCCCTGCGTGTTCTCTATATTGTCCTTCGACGTACTTGCCCTTCCTTTCCAATGCGTCAAAAGACGCATTATAGACACTTCCTCGCCGTATAGATTATTTTGTTTTGTTTTACGATGCAGAAAGGGTTAATCTACTAACAACTGTAAGGGACGGTGCTACAGATGCTGATGACGCCGAGTGATTTCGTACTTCATTGGCGATCGGCTCAATATGTCCCCTCATCGATGATAGATACTTTCCTTCAGAACGGAGTTGAGCCATGGTACTCCTTCTCTTATTGACACTATGCCTACATCTTGCGTATTTTGGGCATTTAACAACATATATCTGTTGAATGGCAATCATCCAGGGTTCGTTTAGCTTTCACATTGTAAAGACATTGTCAAGTCTAGTGAACCTTCTGAAAAGTACTCGTTTCCAGCTCTGCTCGAATGTGAGTTAAAAGTCAATCCGGAGTACAATGAACCCACTGAATCTAAATATCTCAATTCAGTGCCCGCGCAGAGCAGCCATAGTGATCTTTTTCAGACTCGTTTTAAGATACGAATTAACCGACCGTCCAATTTTTCTTCGTTGTTTTTCAGCATTCCAACAAAAATCAGTGCATACCGCACTTTTTTTTTCTAACGTAAGACTATTTGCTTAATCTCTTTTTCTTATGAGAGCAGGTCAAGATCCAACTTACTTTAACACAAGTACCTCTAATATACTGTTTTTTTTAATTAAAATTATGGACAGTGGTTAGAGATGAGTTCCTAAAATTCGCAAACGGCGACCAGACAGTATAATGCCCTAGTTAAACTTGTGCTCTTAACTGTCATTAAGCCAACAACAGTTGACTCAAACGCGATCGGCCGGAGTTACATGGCGGCGCCAACTGTCACTGAGCCGCTAACGATTATTGAGTTCAGCTGAGCCAGCCCCACCTCACTTAACTGATGGAGGTTCGCCTTAATAGAGCTGAAGATGTCGGCGTCCGCCGCATCGCCAGCCTATGGCCAGCTCCGGCGAAGCACTTACTATTGCGGAAGATTTAGGGAAATCTTCCGAAAGTATCGTGGCAGCCAAATATTGTCGGAAGAGGTATGATTCGAGACCAGAGCGTGCTGCCAGAACGATTACGGCTGGTCGCGGAATCCAAAGCTCGACCAGGCGGCCGTTCTGCGTCGGGGCCGATAAGACTTTCGATGTCTCTTTGCATGAAACGTTCTGATAGTCGTTTCTTTACCATAAAAATGAAAAAAGTTTATTTCATTTTTTAATCGTTTATAATATATGAAAGTGTGCATTTACCTTATCTGCATCTTTTTTTTTTTTAAGAACGATGTAATATATGTTTTAGTTTAGCTTTTGTTTGATTTCGGTTTCAACTGTGGCCCTTGACCACGGTGGAAGAAACGTATTTGGATGATGACTTGGCCGCTCTTCCCGCGGGGAGCGAGCGACCACGATCGTGTTCGAAGCCAGCGTCGAACCAGAAGTTAGTTCACCACCGCCGCGGAGGGCGCTGAGGTATGAGGTCCTCCTCGACGGCCACGGTGTCGGCGGCACAGCGTGCTCGCCTTTTTCGCGGTGTGGTGGTGTGGTGGTGGTGTGGGGCCAGTGGCTGGCCTCGGTGTTTTCTTTGGTACTGTGTCGATCACAGCTGGCAGCATCGTGCACGAAAGCGAGCCTTTGATTCGAAGGAACACATATTTACAGGACTCTGGCGACCTGGAGCGGCGTGACGGCGTTGATGTACAACAAGAAGCGGTGAGCGAGGGAATGGCGGGACCACCGCTCGGAGAAACAACCGGAGCGGTCGGTTTGGGAACGATGCCATACTTAGGCGCCATCTATCCCCGTGCGAGTGAAGCGCGCTCGGTACGCCGAACATAATGTGGCCGCCGCGTCGGGAGAGAGTCATCACCTAAACGTGTTTCTTCCACCGTGCCCTTGATGCGCTCATCTCAAATGGGGTTGTTGGCCTTGTACCGTCTAACACAGGACAACTAGTTGAGCTCAGTGACAGTTGGAGATGTCACGATCGCTGGCTTAATGACAGTTGAGAGCAATAGGCAAGTAGGGTGTACGCTGACGCTCGGCTACCGTGCGTGCGTCGGAGGGGGCGAGGGTGTCGCGGCGTGGCGGATGAGTAGACGTATTTAAACAGCTTCACTGCCGTTCTGGCGCTCCACCAACTGTCGGCTAGACCGCGTGGGCTGCGCTGCCGGGTCGCCGTTTGCGCATTTTAGCGCACATCGCAAGCCCATGCGCAAGCCGCTGTACACCTTTCAGAAAGTACGTTCCCTGTTAAAACTTTCGAAGCTCATGAACACAGCCCCTAGACCTGTTTTCTGTGTTAAATGTGTAGAAACATGAAGCACATTTTATATGGTGGGATTTGATTTTTTCATATTCATACTATCTCGGCGTCAGCACCTTTTGTGCCACGTTGTCAAGGCTTAATTTCTAGTGCTCACACAGCTTCAAAGCTACTTGCGCAAGTTCGTGGCTTTGTTCTGCGTCTTTTTTGAACGAAAGAGCGCAAATAAAGCAGAACATACAAAGACACGTACTCTCGTACTAACGCGGGACTGCAGCAGACTTGAGGACTACGGTTCGCCGGAGAATGTAGCAGTCGAAACTTCAAGGCGACGTGCGCGACAAATGCGTCGCGTCGCAGTCGACCTTCCACAATGGTCCAACAATGACGTCTTGAGTATATATTATTCTGCCTTCATTGACGAAAATAATGGCATTCTCCGAAAGGTCAATTTCGGGCCGTTTTGGCAGTTGAGCATGCTGCCACTGCAATCTTCCATCGTAAGATTTGCCCACAACATCGAACTTGTCGTTCGGAACTGATGGTAAGTAGCCATGACCATAGCCCCCGAGATTCTTGACGCGTAGGACTCTTCTCAGGCCGTTCCATTCGCCGGGAAAGACTGAAAATATAGGTGGCCCTAAAGTGGCGCCGTTTATACTGAGAGAAGTTTGGCCTTCGTTAAGAAAATTTTGACAGCCTGGCAACCACAGCAGCGTAGTCTGACAGCCGGGGATGACTATTTCCGTCCGCCATTTTGGGGCTCTGACTCATAGGAACTCTATGTCGATTTCTCAGGAATCAACAAGACAAAGAAGTAACGCCATTCTGTGTTATCGCCGAAATCCGCTGGTTCTAGCGGACAACAATTGCTTTGCCTATAGACCGACCCGCAAGCATTGCACGCATGCGTGACGCCGCCATAACTGTAGCTCTGGGATGCAGGCGCCAGCCCGCGCATGCGTCGTGCCTCGCCGCCTGTGCAGAGGTCGCGCCGCGCAGAAAGACTACAGCTCCCAAATGAGGCGCAGCAGTTACTTCGTGCTCGAATCGGCTACGCCGGTCTCTCGGACTTGCCCTTGGGTAAACGGCTTGCGGCCGTGCGTTGCACCACCGTGCAGACGGCACTAGCCTGGGTGGCTTGGGCCTGCTGGCGCTTGGGAAGCAGTTGGCATCCGGGAAGAGGGCACAGTTACAATGATATGATGCGTTCAGTTTGTGCATATGATGCACAAACGGAACGGTTTATCGCTCAATGAACCCCTAACACGACGACCAAGCTAAATGATAGAGAAGATATGCTCTGTCAAAACAAATTGTAGCAATTGATAACAAAGGCACCACTGTGTTTGATACACATGGGATTCTAAACGTTTTTCTAGGCCGCTACAACAATCTTCTTGGCAAAGCGATACAAGATGGGGATACGAAAGGTGTCGAAAGAATTAGTGTCATAATTTACCAGTCCTTTCCGGAAGAGAAAAACTTCCGATAGATGGAGCGTTAACCCTTGAAGAAGGCCGATATACCATAAACTCACTTCCACATTAATCGGACACCTGAACGCGACGGCCTCAGAGCAGAAGGAATGTATTGACTTATTAGCCCCAGTGCTGCTTGATGTCATCCACGCAGGTTACCGAGAGAAAATACTCGCACACTTTCTATCAAGGTCATACGCGGTCTTCGAGGCGCCCTGAGGAGGTCTCTGAAATCGCCTAAGTATAGCGATGCCTCACTCTGCTGACTCTAAGCATCTTAGAAATCTCTTAATCACGACGATACGCGACCATTTTTTTATTAAAGAAGAAGTCAAAGATCGCAACACACCGAGGTCATCTCCGGCGATGGGAGGAGGATGTTCCGAAACCCGGACCACTGTCAGCGAATAGCAAGTGAAGGATCCTCGCGCCTGCGACCGATAGAACCGCGGAGTGATATCTCGAACGCACATGGCTCGCTGCTCGTGCCAGCTCGGACTACGATTCAACTTAGTGCAAGTGTGCGCTCGAGAACTAAAAATTAAGAACATCACTCCACGAAAAAAAACACATATATATATATATATATATATATATATATATATATATATATATATATATATATATATATATATATATATATATATATATATATATATATATATATATATATATATATATATATATATATATGTGTGTGTGTGTGTGTGTGTATTTTAAATAAATAAATAAATATATATATATATATATATATATATATATATATATATATATATATATATATATATATATATATATATATATATATATATATATATATATATATATATATATATATTTATTTATTTGTTTATTTATTTGTTTATATTGCAGGTGTTTTTGGAGACTTGAGTTATTGGAGTATTATGTTTCCTCTCCGCGAAAAGATTAGCATTTTTCGACTACCCTTATTCGCTTTTATCAGAGATGGCATCGGTTGTATCTTCGATCTTTGATTAGAGGGTGTACCGAATATTAATACTTTCGAATACGAATCGAATACGAATAGCAGCTTGGAATATCGAATCGAATATCGAATAGTCAGAGAGGCTGAGTGAATTTCTTCACAGCATTCTTATTTTCTGCGTGTCGGAACTGCATCTGACTTTATTTTTATTTTTTGAGTTTTTTTTTATTTTTGAACTGCGGAATCCGCAGTTGATTTTTCGGCATGAGAACTTAGTGATTTTCCCTACAACTAAAAATTTCAGTGTTTTTGTGTTTTTTTTCTCGTTAGCACAAGTGAGGCAACTGGGTGTTAGCAAAAATAAAAACACAAAGGCGAAAATTCCCTTTGTAGCAGGCAGCGTCTGAACATCATGCAAAAACTCAACTGCTGCACCTGGATCTGGTAGAGGCGCTCCCTTCGAGCGGAGCTACTGCAACCTCCAGCTGCCATGAAAGCTTCCCTTCACTCGGCACTGAAGTGGCAGGTATTGCTGCTTCGGTCCAATTACCGGCTTCCGCCGGTCTCGGATATCTCTTGAGCACCTGACAGTTCGGCCACCACCTACACTGCGGATCACTCTCTCTCTCTCTCTCTCTTTCGCAAGGTGCTCTCCTCCGCATACGCTACAACTTCCCGTTCTGCAGCTTAGACTACACTTTGCTTTCCATCGCACTTTTGGCTATGTGGTCAGATCGCTTGGCTAAACATTGCTGACGGCGTTGAGCCTTGCTCTATTGACTGTGTTGCAGCTTCCGGCTGGGTTTCTTCGGTATAGCATCATACGAGCTAGCTCTTGCAGCACCCGCTTTTAGCCATAACAATTTTTCTCTTTTAAGTCCCAAAAATAGTGGACTTGAAGTGTAGCGTCCAAAAACACTGCTCAGGCATGCTCTCCTTGTTCTTCTTATACAGAGCGAACCTTGCCTCTGATGGATCGTATCACGTTCTGCGGGAAATTCTGATTGCCCCAGAACAGTATACCTAGACAGTGGAGCATACCAAAAATCACGGGAACTTGGGAGGACAGGAACGGATACTTCTCGCACCGGCAATAACAGTGAGCGTCAAACAGTGGCTTCAATGCTTGTACATATTCGGGAAGCATTTTTCGCAAACTCCGATGAACTCAAATCCATCGATGTCGAAGTCCGAGGTAGCAAGCCCCACAGTGACCGCTTTGTTGCGTTCAGGGCGAGACAACATTAGATACACGGCTATTCCATCTCGTCTCCACGTTTTGCACCAGACGTGGTGTGTCCTTTTTCATCTTCGTTTGGCACTCCTCAAGCCCCTTCACAGGCTGATGAACTGCAGCCTGTAATGCCCCACAACATGCCGCACTTTCTTGCATTACGGCGATCAATGGCCGGCGAACGAGGATCTGGCGTCATTAATCGCCAGCGTAAACTGTGCGAAGCACGCTCTTTCCAGTCCACGGAAGCTCCTTCGGCCGCAGCACTGATGTGGTGCCCGTTATCTGCGTCATGGCGAACTGCCAATCCATTGGGTATCTCCAGTCACGGCACATTTCGTCCAGCATATGGTTGGCAATGTTCGCTGCAGCACTGTGAGTGGCAGCCATGTGTCGAGTGTTCAATGCGAACCACTCCATTGCGAATTTTGGAGCGAGAAGATGGCGTAGGTGAAACTCACCGGAACTTTCGTTAGCGCGCCGCGTCCACATACCGCTTGTGAAGGCAACAGCGGTAGTGCGGCCTTCATTAGCACTGTTGGAGCTCTGCTTAAAACTTCTTTTGGGTAAATGTCATACATGCGTGGCACTGGCTTTACGCGCGAGTGTGTAGAGCGGGGATGGTAGGCGTATAGTTGGGAATGGCTTCTGTCAGGAAGTTCTCTTGAAGCCGCGGTCTGCCTGCAATGCTGTAAGGCTATAAATCAAGCGCCACCATGGCGGCCACAACTAAGTGCTATTTAGCGCTCGCATCATCTTTTCTGGCAGAAGATCCGTGCGGCGCGCTTAGTCCGTCCAGCGTCGGTTGATCTTTTCCTGGTGTGCCAGCGGTAATCCCCACGATACTTCTTTCAACAACGTAGAGGATGTACTTTGAGATTTATATTACCTGTTTCCAAATAGCTTCCTCTTTTTTGGTTTGGTGTCGTTTCACTTTTCGTTTTCTCTGCTTTGCGGGCGGTTCTCCGCAAACACCTCCATCCCGCCAGATTCACGGGTCCATGGGCGGACGCGAAAGTGAGCAGCTTGGGGTGTCAGGAGTCACTGGGAACGAAGCGGCATATTACCGCCGCCGTCACCGACGCCACCAGCTGTGGTTTGAAGCCTCCATGCCGCTACGCCGCTTCAGCTGGGCCTTACTTACCAGAAACCGGAAGCTGAAAGCAAAACTTGCGCTGCGAATACGTTCTCGAATATTCGATTAATTTCTAATATTCGTGTTACATGAATATTCGAAAAATACCAAGACTTAGTTTACGAATCGAAACACGAATATTGGCAAATGTCTAGTATCAATCTCGTATTTCAAAATTTCGGATTTTTCGCTCACCCTATCTTTGGCGGCTTTTTAATGGGGAAATTGGCCGCGCATCGTAACGATATATGCAATTTCATGGACGATTACGGCCCGCAGAGTGAATTATCGCCTTATTTAGACAATCTCAAAAACCTCCCCAGAGCACCTTTAATACCTAAAAGTACGAATAAAGAAGTGCTAAAAAAAGACTGGAGGCTACAGGCCAATATCCATATGTAATGTAGAACTACAAGATCCTTGCAAAAATACTCACATAAAGACTTCACATGGTAACTCATTCTCTCAATGGGAGAGCGCCAGACGTGCGTAAGTAGAAATAACAATTCAAACCAACATACACATCGCCAGATTCTTTCTGGACTGCGTAATAGATAGCAATGATCAGGCTGCATTAGCCACAAGTTGATCTTTCAAAAGCATTTGACCGGGTCAGTCAGCTCTTTGTTCCGAATTATTTCCCGTGCCAGTATGGGAGACACCGTCCTTTTAGTGCGTTCAGTTATGCTACCGAAATTGATCTACCAAAATCATTGTTAATAACACTCTCTTCGGCTTCCCAGCCGCTGTCAAATCTTCAGTGAGGGCAAGGATGTCCTCTATCCCCTCGTTTTGTTTGCCTTTTGGCTCAAAAAACACCAGTGCCTTAGCATAAGTAAGAGCCTTTAATGTTCGAAGGTGCATCCTCAACTTTCCTGAGGAGGTGAAGTTGTTGGCTTATGCCAGCTGACGCCGCATTTTTTGCTCTGACAAGGAAAGTGTAGGAAGAAGCACTCCGGGTAACGCATAACTCTTGCGCGTGCTGACAGTGCGCGTACGGCTAACAATGATAAGTCGATTTGGGTTCTGGCATGTAAGGGCACCATAACAAAACGGCGCAACGACAAAACAGCACGCGACAAAACAGCATGGTCAAAGCAGCACGCGTCAAACAGCACAGCGTCAAAACAGCACGACGACAAAACAGCACGCGTCAAAATAGCACGACGACAAAACAGCACAACGTCGAAGCGGCACAGCGACGAAGCACGTGCCAAAACAGCTCAGCGACAAAACAGCACAGCGTCAAAAGGGCACAGCGACAGTAATGAACAGCGTCAAAACAGCACCGCGACAAACAGTACAGCGTCAAAACAGGAGGTTTACAATACAGCTAGAGGTTGACTGTTTTCGGTTTGTATTATTTTGAAATTCGGCGCACTTTTCGGTTTTTATTCAAGCTTGCTTTTTCGGTTAATTGCGGTGAATATATGCAGAGTCCTATAAAGTTCTCGGTTCTTTTAAGGTTTATTGACGAAAACCAGTATACTAATGAAAATGCAATAATTAAAAGCGTCTGTGCAAAATGTACACTGAGTGAACCAGGTACTGGTTTTCTTATTTGTTGCTGCTGTGTGTGACAGCCGACGCGACCTGTTTTGCAAGGCGCACTGGGGCCTTATCGTGATCTGCACAATATCGTCACGTGCTCGTATTTGTGCACAGGAGGAACATGAGCTTCACTAGCACTTTCCGGTCGCAGAGGCGAATATTAAAATCCAGCGGTTTGTAAGCGTTAGTAGCTTAGTGCGTTTTTTCCCTTATTTCACGACTGCGAGTGAGGTGATGAATTCGCGCCGACCACAGAAATGACAATAAAACACTCGTATTGTATGCCCTCCTCCCCTAGAAGACAAAGGCAAGGAGTGGCCCCAAAAAATGTGCGGCATTTACGGACGCCCCTTGATCTTCATTGTTCAAGTCTCACGATCCAACTCTCTTCTTTGAACAAAGAATTCGGCACACGAATCTCTATCAGATGAAAAACCCAGATTTTGTCCTGAAGACGTCCTGCGCGGGACGGAGCTTTTGCTGAAAGTTGAAGCGATCTCTGAGACAAGCTGAAAACTGCATGCGAAAGTGAAGTAGCCATACGGTCCAGTAATGAGTAGGGTTCCGTGTTTTTGGAGTTTCTTTTCTCGCCAAATTCGGAGCGTGTTTTTCTGATTCTTTTTCGCCCGAAATTCGGAGTTTACTTTTGTTTGATTCCCAAATTCTACGAAATTCGGAGTTAATATCGCACGTACTTCTGATTAAAAAAAATAAATAATATCCGGAATGTAGCCTTGATGAACAGAACAGCGCACAAGTACGACAAGGACAGAGAAAGGAACACGCGTGGTTCACAAGGCTGACTCGCAACTGAGATTTATACAAAAAAGGACGAAGAAGAGGAGGACGTTCTGAAAGACGCGCCAGAGCTTCCCGCAGTGCGTGTCGCGTGCGTACTTTAACTACCATTGTATCTACAAAGTCTGCGCCCCATAGTCCGATCTAAAAACAAGGTTTCGGTTTGAAGTGCAGTGACACTGATGGGTGGAGTGGGTGGCAACATGCCTCGAGGGGGGACAGCAGTCCTCTCATGGGCTGTTGATGCACTGTGGCTTCCAAGATTTCGGCGAGTCGTCTTGTCTCGATAATGTCCAGTTATTGCTGTGCCTTTTGAGGATCGGAGTGTACACGAGCAGGGGTTGCAATGAACGCGGGAAGTGCGACCGCCCACCGATGGAGATTTTAGTGACCGATCATGCTCGAGAAGGCTGATCGTTTAGGCACCGTCCAGTTACTAGCCCATCATAGCTTTACCACACGTTAGTGGGGGATTTTGTAACAACCACTGCCAATTGAACATGGCACATAAGGGCGGCTGTGGCGTTTCAGTGCACTTGTTTTTGTTGAGGTTATCCGCTATCGAGCGAACCTTTGAACAGATTTGCGCCACTCTTTAGGAGCTGGAGAACACCACAGGCACATCGTACCTTTGGGCTGCTTTTTAAATTGCTGAGAGGGTTTTGTGCATGTATGGTAAAATAACCTTTCGTTTATGTTTGATCTCTAGGCTTCGCTTCAATCAACCGCTAGTCTTACGCACCAAGGCTCGCCACCACCTTCGTTTAAAACCTGCGAGTGGAAAGCCTGACTTTTTGAGCCTCTCAACTTGAGCGTTAAAACTTTCGCAAACGGTGGGAAAGTCAGGACCCCCGTGTCTTTCTGTAGTCGTCCTTCCTCTTCTTCCTTTTTTGTATAAATCCGGTTGCGAAAGTCAGCGCTTGTGTGTCCCGCATGTTCCTTTTCTCTGTCCTTGTCTTTTTGTGCGCTGTTCTGTTCTAATCATGTCAACATACCAACTAGCCCAACTTACAACACTTCTACCTCCGAATGTAAACAAATGCTGGACAAAAACGCGGTTGTATCAATTAATATTTTCTTCAGTTGGATGTGGCGTTGGTGCCATTACTACTGCAAACATTACTTTGTCCTACAACATAAGTTGCACACAAGTGTTGCTTCGATAAATTTCAATATCTTAAAATCATTAAACTACTGGAGGTAGTCGCTGGGAAGCCTGTATTCATTCCATGCTATTCCATCAACCTACGCGCGGCCGCGCGAGGTACGACGTGGTAGGGGATGTAATAGAGAAGTTTGAACTTTCCTCTTCCCCACTTTATGCAATCTATATGGTCTAAAGCTTTCAATATTACAAAAACACAACCTTTCCTTCCATTAAAGCACAAATAGTATGACCCAAACTGGAAACGTAGAAAGACAGTGACTTCTGTCGTGACCCGAAAGTATAATGACCTGTTGTCCTGGCCGAAACTGCGAAAATAAGTGTGGTGGCATTTTCCCAGGACCATTTACTCTACAGGCTGATCAAACCATTAATTGTAATATACATTTGTGTGTGTGTGTGTGAGTGGGGGGGAGGCGGGGGGGAGGGGAGGGATAGGCACATCGAAACTCGGAGTTTATCGGATAAATCCGAATTAACCAAAATTTTACCGGCGGGTGTTTTCCGGAGCTTTTGGATTTGTCCGAAAACACGGAACCCTGGTTATAAGTCCCCCACCCCCCCCCCCCCCCACCGCTCCGAACGCCCTCGACAATACTGACCTTTCTCAGTTAAAACCGAATTGTTAAAAATGAATTCGGCGTACTTTTACCGGTTTTATTCGGCTTAAGATGAAAAAACGCTGAGCCCTAAATATAGCGTATGGAGTTAACAAATGCATGTCTCAAAGTATGCACTGTAAAGGAATTGAGGTTCTAGGCCAATTCGTCGAAAGCCAACTTGTCGACGGCCAATTCGTCGAATCCGTTCTCTTGGGAGCAAGTTCAGAGTGGGGAGTATACTCGATGCGCACATGAAAGCTCCCTGGACAGTACTGAAGCCCCCGCTGGTGCGTATTCTGGCTATTTCTCGTGCAGTTCTGCTACTTTTGAAGCTCAAGTTTGCTGGTGATGTCCTCTGCAATAAATGAATCGACTCGCACGGCAATGTGCCGTTGTTAGTTGTTAATATAAGAAAAAACAGGAAGCGTGTGCGGCAACGGTGTACTCAGCCCATGCAAGCTATGGCAACAGCATTGAGGCTGTGGCATGTATCTGCTTCACCGGTATCCACCCGATCGAGGCCTTCGTCAGCAATAATCTGTAAATTTAACTCAAAACAACTTCTCGCCTGCAAGCTGAAGCCTCGTGTTTCCGGTACATTTTATTCACGGCGAATAAACCCCGCAAAATCGGTGCCCATGGTACACCTCGAATACGCTCTACATTAAAGTCCCCTTTACCGGTTCTATCAATGCGTCTGTAATCAGGCGCCGCTCCCGCTTTTCTTTAATTTTTTTTTAAGGTGGGGGGGGGGGAGGGGGACGTTTTACGTTTGGGTGGTAATTACGAAACGACGAGTACTACAGAACCGCACCGGACCGCAAACCAGACGGTTCGTAGCTCCGAAAGGCTTGCTTGTCCAGACGCGGCCGGTGCCACAAGCGCGAGGCCGGCTCTCGAGCGGTCCCTGCCAAGCACGCGCTCGTGCAGCATATGTTCAGGGCCACACGCTCGTGCTTGTAGTGACACTGCGTTCCGACCGTTGTTCGCGCGGCAATAACTTTTCCTCTTTCGCTGGTTCTACAAAAAGACCAGACAACACGGCCAACATCAAAGCAAAGATATCACCTCTAACTACCCAATCTCTTCAGAGATCAGCGTAGTTAAGTAGTAGCAACTTCTGCTAAGTTTATTTGTTTTGTAGTAATCACACAGCAGCAGCACTCGGGACACTGACTTGAGTGCGATCCCGTCGCCGTCAATGTACTTCTTTTTTATTATTATATTCCACTAGCTGTTAAATAATGCAATGCAATCTCCAACTCTTTGTTTTTACGTTATGTTTTGTTTTCACAAAACGCTATCTATTATAGTTTTCGCATGCGTGCTGTTTTGTCGCTGTGCTCTTTTGACGCCGTGCTGTTTTGGTACGAGCTCTTCTGTCGCTGTGCCGTTTTGACGCTGTGCTGTTCTGTCGCGTGCTATTTTGACGCGTGCTGTTTTGACGCTGTGCTGTTTTGACGCGTGCTGTTTTGTCGTGTGCTGTTCTGTCGCGTTCCCGGGCCTGTGGGGAACAACGCCATTCAAATTTGCAGGAATCCAATGGAGTCAACCAGAAATCAAATATATCGGTGTACCATTTCAATCAAACTAGGAATAGCCGGCCGTACTGGATGCCAGTTGCAACAATTATCAAACAAAAAATTAACGCCTGGCGAGTAAGAAATCTTTCCGTCTTCTCCAAGGCTGCAGTCGGCAATATTTATCTTGCATCAAAAATGATGTACGTCCTTCAAGTTCTACACCGTGCCCAGGGGTAGCCAGGGCGTAACCAATCGGCGTACAAATAAATGAGCAGAGCCCAATCCTCCTCCCCTCTCCGCACCCCAAGTCATGGCCATCCCAGCCACCTCGCCCTCGCCCCCCCCCCCCCCCTTTCCCCCGAAAAACATTTCTGGCTACGCCACCGACTGTGCTCGCCCATGAATCCAAGCATTCCAATGTTTGTTTGCCACCTTCATTTAGAGTTCCTTCTGGAACTGATGAGAAGGATAGCTTATTCCTATTTCGTAAGTTTTGAGGATTGGGCCCTGCTCCTTTATTTGTACGCCAACTAGGCAATGCGTAAT
>JAZHYW010069462.1:0-42447 GCA_037355805.1 Ixodes ricinus
GCGGCTTCAAAGCTTCATGGGGCAGTTGAAAGGGTACGGAAACAAAAATTGAAATATTCAAATTTCGTTCGGAAATGAGTCAAGCATGACGTATAATAACCGTAAATGATAATCGCACGTTTGTATTTTGAACGACTGGAGCGTTCGAAGGGAAGCGAACGGAGAGCGCGATGCGTCATGGGATATCCGGCGCAAACAAAAACAGAAAGAAAAGATTCCCCGCATTCGTGACGTGGCAAGGCTGGCGTGGTCATGAGCTTTGCCGTTGTTGGCGTTGTCAGCGTTGTTGTGGTGTCAATAGCGTCGACGAGTTACAACCGAGCCGTTGGAAGTGCCCGTGGAGTGACGAGCGTGTGGCTGGCCCAAGGAGCACGTAGCTTCCACATCACTGTCAGCTTAGGGCTGGACGGGGTGGGGAAAGCAACTTTTGTCCGAGTTTTGAGCAACGGGCTAATCTTCTAGGGGGAGAATGGCTACAAAAATACTCCAGAAGCCGGGCGAAGACATGATAAATGTAATAACAAAAACGGCTTGACACAACAAAAATAACAATTTAATTAAACGTTTCGCCTCCCATGCGGGAGGCATCTTAAAGGGGCACTGACACATCAAAGTCATATTTCTTTTATTATCCGAAACGATTGAAAACGATGCCGGGACATTACCCTCAAAATTTGAAATTTGGAAATTCAGTATTTGTGAATTAAAAACAACGATTTCCAAATGCCGAATTTGAAGTTCCCGCGCGATCCGCGCCAAGTGCAGTGAGTCAAATTTTGCGGTCTCCTGCGACTCGACTTTCTTTCGGACCTCCGCTCCACGCTATGAAGCAAAGCGCCGAAGCGACCCGAAGCGAGGAGGAGGTGAGCAGGCGGGATAGAAGGGAGCCGGCGCGGGAAAAAAACCGGTTTCTTTCCCGACTCGCCGATCTGCTCGAGCGCCGCCAAGTTTTCCTGAAGGAGGATACAAATCCAGGAAGCGACATCACACCGAACTCTGATTTTTGGTATTTCAAAAAGAGGGGCCGTAGTGCGTTCGCAATTGCGCTAAAAAACATGTTTTACGATTGCCGTTATTAAACGTTATAGAAATGTCGCCTACAAAGCTTCTAAATTTCCTGATTTTTGACGTCACCGATCAAAAGAAGGGAGGAGGCGAGAAGCGGGAGAATCAAACGCCAAAAATAAAAAGGCGCGCGCGCGAGAAAATTTTTTTTCGCGATGCGTTTTTTTTGCGTGTTTATGACTACAACTTGCATCGTTTTTGACAAGAAAAAAAAACTACGACCTTTGGGGTGTCAGTGCCCCTTTAACTAAAACAAACAGCGAATGAGAGTCGCACGAAAAAGTTCGGCTATTCAGGCATAAAGTTTGTGTACACCTCCGGCAGGGAGCCACGGTTCTTGTTTACCAGGTTTACCAGCGATGAATCACTTCCGCGTTTGTCGTTCTGGATGAACCAAGATTCCAGCAGCTTTCTCGGTCCCCACCTTTTATCCCTCGCCAAGGTCGATGCCTTGTCAAAGTCAAATTGGTGGCCTGACGTCCATGCGTGGTCGACGAGTTCGGACTTGAAGCGGGTGGCGTTCGTGGAATCGGCGACATCCCGTGCGCAAACGAGGGTCCGAGGTGGCCTGACGACCATGCGGGTACGCAAACGAGGGTCTGAGAAAAAGGGGAGTCCCTCCTTTCCGCTCTTCTAAAGGCCTGTCCAAACAGGCTACTACAAAAGCCGTCAGGCCACACGACTCCTGCAAAAGTCGTCGAAATTGAACCGTCCGGCAGTCGTCGGTCGAATGTCTGTTTGGACACCGGCCGAGGCCAAATTCACGACTTGCCTCCTCGCCTCCTCCACTTGTCGTTGACGTCGGTACTCGTCAGACTTGACGTCACACGCCACCTGCCAATGGTATGCCTGATGCCTGTCTATCTCCCGCGGCTCACAAAGTCGCCGACCTTGCTACCGCCGTCACCTCGGCAGGAAGGCCAAAGAAGTCCGGCTTCAAGTGGATTGAGAGATTCGTGCGTCGAAGCGCGCGGTTTCGGCCGCCCCGGCTCAGCTTTTTTCATCAAAATCCACGCTCGTAGCTCGAAAAAAAAGAAAAAAAAAAGAAGTGCAGTGCGCAACAGTGAGACTTTTAGTTGTATGTAGAAACACTGAGAACTTAAGAACATATCATTTATTTTATTAAACTCCAAACCAACCAGGTTTGTTTGTTCATTCGCGACCCACTCGTTTTCCAAGATGGCCGGTTTAGTGAGGGTCGGAGGTGCGTGCCGCTGCTGAGCCTGTCCAGTTTGCTCGACTTCACTGAGCGACACAAATTATTTCTGGTAATACGAGGGAGCTAGGGTGTTCTAAGCGCAGGTCACCTCTTTATCCTGAAAACAAAAAACGGTATTTAGCGTTAATATTTAGGCCAGGAGCTACGTTTTAATTCCGGAGCAAAACCGAAACTTACCTTTATTTTGGAATTAATTTCTTGGTATCGGTCTTAAATTCAGATTCTTCCATAACTCAAAATGTGTCTCACACCGTAATTATTTAGTAAAGAAGTTGTTCGCGGAAACGTTCGTCCTTTAAAGACAAGGTCTTTCATACACCTTAAAGGTAACATATAATGCTGTAGTTGTTGAAAAATTCAGTGCGGATATTTGTGCGTTCTTGCTACCTTTTCTGGTTCACATAATTGTCATATGAAACAATGAACTGCGGGCCTCTCAATGGCTTTTGGGGTATTTAAAATATTCATTGCTTTAATATCTTTCCCAGAAGAAGAATGACATAATAAATCCAGTTTATACGATATGTTCAGAAAACGCATAAATTAAGAAACGCTGTTCTCATTAAAAAAATTTAAAGACGAAATCCGAGTGAGGCAGCTGAAGTGTGCGTGTTTTTAAAGCAACGCGTGAAGCATGAGTTGATATTGCATCCAGCGTTAGACTGTTGGTCTATATTGATAGCGATGTCAGAGGTCTTCATGTGATAAAAAGGAGACAAAATGACACCTTTCAGAACAAACGGTAATGGTTAAATGGCGTATTTCTGTGATCGTAGCGTTAATTGGGGGCATACATTGTCGCAATTTGTATTAATATTAATATAAATATTAATATTAAGATATTTTAACACTTCATTTTCAAGCTCGAAAATAATTGATTGCTTATATGATCTAATTTCAAACACGCGAACATTTATGACAATCTAAAGTCTACTAATTATCATCATTGGTGCCAATTGCAGCATTTTTAATTACCAAGTTATAAAATATATAAAGTCTAAAATCAATGACAAAACCCTAGCTAATGTGAGAAATTCATGTAAAATTAGATTACTGAGGAAAGAGAATAGTTGTTTATTTACAGTCACGAAGAGGTCAACCTGCTTAAAAGCTGATTTGCTACTTCGTAAAGGAGAGGGGTAGGGTTGGGGACAAGAAAGAATGCTATTAAAGTAACGACTTTTGACAATCGGCAAAACTTCAGAAGTCGCCGTCAATATCCTTCCAGAACAAATCCCCCCCCCCCCCCCCAGAAAAAAAAAGATTATTTTTTTAATTATTACTTTTTTTAAACATTCATTTGCTTTCGTATTTGTTTGCTGTCGTTTTGCCAATCTCATCTTGTCCAGTTCGAAGGAACGCCTACCTGCTTGCGCATCTGCTCACTGCAGCACGTTTCGTTGGGGTTGAAAAACGGTGAAACAGTAGTGAGTTCTAGTATTGCGTATACAAGTGAACGCAAGCGCTGTGTGTTTGCGTTAGCTTTGCATGTTCCACGCTGCGCGTGCGCGGAACCCGAAATTGCGGTCTTGGGTCGGAGCATGGCAACGATGCGCACGCGAAACGTGGAGCAAGCCACCCTAACGCAAACGCACAGCGCTTGCGTTTGCTTCTATGCGCAATACTCAAACTCTCTAATAAGTTACAATCCCATACCGGCTGCAGCACCACGTTGGGACAGTGAAGAGTGTTGTTTGCATTCGGAAACGACGATTTAGCGAGCCATGATCGCGAGCAGTTCCGCCGTGCCCGCTGAGCAGGAGCCACCACCATCAGGGGACCCTCCCCTAGAGCGCTTCCCGTTTCCGCCGCGGGAGGGCGAGCGGCGAGCTGGAGACGCGAATACGAGGTACATTAGGAACAAGAGCCGCGGGAATCCGATCCAATCCACAGAACTGCTGGAAGATGACAGCGACCTTGGACACGACGCGCGCTCGCCTGGCTTGCCCCCCTCACACTCGAGTCTTCCCTTTTCTCGTTTTCGGGACTTCCAAAGCGGCGGAGGCCTTGAGCGATTGCCGACAGCCAAGAGAGCGTGTGAGTGGCTCTCCGGACCCGCGTGATGAGCAGAGCAAGGCCGCCGTGGAGGAAGCGAGGGGAGATTTGACGGGGGAAGTCTCCCCCGGCAGATTTGACAGAGGAAGTTTCCCCCCGACGGCCGGAAGCGCAGCGCGGCAACGATTTGCCGGAGTCGTGAGTGTTGTAGCATCCTGTTTGGACACCCCTTTAGACTGTTTTGTACAATGCGCGATTTGTGAATTGAGGAGAAAAGCCATGAAGGAAGATGTTGAAATTCCAAGAGAGCGGCGCTGCTCCGATGGAACTTGCTACGTCATGACTACGAAGCAACGTTGCTAGAACCGCTCAGTTGGGAAACTTTCATAGAGTCTGCTCTGAAATAGGGCCGAGGCTACATCCACGCGCGGAAGCGTAGCCACGTCGGGAGGAGATAAGGCTCCATCCACGCAAAAGGTCACGTGACTAGTAATATAAGGACACAATTTGTTTTTATGTAGATATTGTGCTTTCTTATAAGTAAATATAGAATAGAAAAATAAAGGTTATATTTTGTTGTTGTTTGAAATTAACATGTCACGTGACCTTACAAAATTCTTAGACAATTCATCAATTTTTTACTGTTTTTCTAACACTAATATCAATTATCATGTGTCATAAAAATAGTATCAATAGATATCTTTATAGTTATGTTGCCCAGGAGTCACACACACGTGTGGGCGGCGTGCGTGCCATTCGTGCGTGTGGGCGTGCAGCCGAGCAGCCATGTGGTGCCGGTGCGGCCTCCGGGGCCTTCGCCCATGTGTGCATCGCTGCTCAGGCGAAGCGGTGAGGCTTCGTCATGTGTGTGGTTGGCTTGGGTCGAGGCGTTTTAGTGTGAGCTTATGTGCATCGAAGGAGACAAGTGCGAGCCCACCGCTCCGTACGTTCTTGACTTGCGCGCATGCTCGCAATCTCGCAAAGATTGTGAGAAAAGGGAAAACATGCGTTAGTCCCAGTAATAACATACATACTGAGAGAATTAAATCGAGGAAACTGGGTAAAATATGCCAGAAACAGTTTATTCCATGTCAAATAAAACAGTAGCCAATGCACAGATGCCACTCGTCCCCGAGATCACCGACGAACACGAGGCCCCTCTTGCGGTACAACTCCTGCAGAAGCCAGTTCACGTCTCTGTGCCGATCATTCAACGCCTGGATCTCGGCACTCTGGCTACGCTGAAACTCCAACGAAGAGAACCCTGTTCTCCCGCCTCGGAAGGACGGAAGAAAAGGCAATTTGCATCGTTGGATGGCGTTCCGAGATCTGAGCGGCCAGCCGACGGTACTTGTCAATGTACGCGCTGGCACAAACGCTGGTGTTGTTTGTGCCAACGTGCAAAATGACAGCATCAAAATCGAGCAGGGCGTCAGACACCTTAGAAAACAAAGCCTCGATCCTAATGCCACTAAACGCCCGGTTATTCGATGGGAAATACTGGGACAAGTATTTCACCATCGAATCCCCGGCAACCAAAACTCGAGGCGTGTCAGAAGCGCGACCGTGCAAATACACAAAGGGCGAAACTCCTTGACCCAGAAAAACAAGAAAAAAAAACGCTTCAGAGAAAGTCAAACAGCAGCAGTCCTCACACGGCAGGAACGCGAGGAGCAATGGCCGCCGAGCACATGGCAAAACAATGGGAGGCAAGACCGTAGGTTAATTGATTCCTGCGTGGACGGAGAGATGACGGGAGGAGAACTGCATCCGTCTACGCAGGAAGTGACGTAGTGCGCCAGAAGTGACGTAGTGCGTGGATGGAGCCTTATCTCCTCCCGACTTGGCTACATCCCCGCGCGTGGATGTAGAACTCCCCGAAATAGTGGCACCGGTCCGTACTCGAGAACCGAGCTAATGGCGATCACAACGCTGCCATCTCTCCCGCAGCGGCCACTCGAGGAACTGCACGTGACATTTATTTTGGCTTTAATCGGTCCTCTCGGAGCCGAAACAGAAACGGTGCAAAAGGGTGTCAGAGGTGCCACCCCATCTCCTAAGCGGACGCGGCGCGTAATCAACCGAGGTTAAAATGCGCCTAGGTCGGGACGCGCTACCTGAAATCACCGCTGAGGCATGGTTGTATAAAAACAATATAATTTAGCTGCAAAACCTTGCAAACTAAAGATTTTAGAAGACATCACGCGCCCTTCATTTTGTACTAAACTTTAATAAAAGTTACTAGAAAAAGAGTTTTTTCCGTTGGGTTTTACGCAAAAACATGCTTTCTAAAAGCTCAAGGTGACCACAGTAAAGACAAATGATAAAGAGTGGCGCTGTTGTCCTATTTAGCTCGGTTTCGGTGGACGCCAGCGGTTTAGGTTTCAACGGTGAGTTTCCCAACTGAGGAATCTAGTAACGTTACGTAGCAAGTTCCCCAACGTTGCAAGATTACCTCCCAAATAGGCTCCACATGTATCCACTAGGTCATAGGCGTAGACTTCGAGGGGCATCGGGGCTCGTGCCCCCTGGTAAGATTCGAGGGGGGGGGGCAGACGGGCCCGGGCCATGATTCTTACCGAGACGCTGTTTACGTGCCATGTAACGAGCTTCTAGTAGTGGCAGTAAACAAAATAAGCGTTGCCTTTTTGACAGAATACATGGGAAATGGAATCGCAGCTGCTTTCAGTTGCAAATCTCCAGTTCTTGCAAAAGGTAACGCGCAGCACCCTCCCCCCCCCCCCCCCCCGGAGAACTTCTCCAGCATGCCCCCTCCGGGAAAATGGAAAGTCTACGCCGCTGCACTAGGTGCAGATTGAAAGATAGTTTAATTAGCTTTAAAATTAGTTTGCTTGTGCCTTTCAACGCAAGACTGGTATTTTTTAGGTTTCTTCCGATTCTCAAAACTATTTTTCTATGCGTCCTCTTCTCTCTTCTGAGAAGTGTTGAGTGGTCGGGGACTCGAACAAGGTGGCGTGCCAGGACTGGAGTCGCTACAGAGTGCCTTCATACCAGTGCCTCCTATATAAGTTACACTGTGCCTGTCAGCTCCGAGCACTGGCAAGCGGAAGGGAGAGGGCAAATAGTACGTGTGGTTGCCGTGCGGTGGAGCCACCTAGGCGTAGAAACCTGCCATGTGGTGAAGCCAACCATCCCTTCCGTAGGAGGTTCAATGATGTCGCCCCAGCAGCACCGACAGCAAGAAATCTAAATGCTCTTGACTGACAGCTCGGTACCAGCTCGCCGTTTTCAACGGAATATTACTTCTTATTTTCCTACCTTTTCACCCGCACACGACCCGGCGCCAACTATTTCTATGCGCGCGATTCAAGGTGACCGCCAAAGCCCCAAACTGCCGCCGAAGCAGACGGTCAAGCGGCCAAGCGTTCTCCGCGTTCGCGCTGCAAAAGCGAAGCCTGGCCGTGCTTGTTTCGTAGTTTCGTATTTTGTCTCAGCGAAAGTCGTCTGAATCAGGGTGGTCACATCCAGAACAGTGTTCAGCATGTTGTTAAAAAAGCATATATATGATATATCTTCAATAATAAGGTAAATACAACATGCTAAAAAAATAGACAAAACGAACGTCCGCCAGGCGGCGCTACCTAGATGTACGTGCGTGTTGTAAGGTGAAGCATCGGGCCTGTACACGTCTTGGAGAGAAGCTGGCAGGCATAGTGTAACTTTACATAGGAGGCACTGCTTCATACACGCGCGTGCTTTTGCTTGAGTCGTGACATCTCAGCCATTTTTCCGCCCAATCGCTTATTTATGCATTTTGCAGTGCGCGTAATCCGGTGTCACTCAGCTCGGGCTCGTAGCTTTGGCTAATGCATAGACGCCATTTTACCGCCCAAGTCACGGACCGAGTGCGCGAGAGCGTCACGCGCTGGCACATTCAGGGCAACAATGGATGTCTTCACCCTGAGACAGAGAGACATGTAGGCACCCCAGGAGTCGGAGCATCTTCTGCCGCAGGTCCTTAGGTAGGAATTTCTTGACTCATTGTTTGCTGGCATCCGATGCCCGCTGCTAATCGTCTCTCTCGCATTAGCGTACACAGTACACCCAGCCGGCAAAGTTGAGTCACAGTCCGTTGTAGCACGAGCCAGGCGGTGGTTGACTTGAAATAGTATAGATGACTCACGCTGTGAAGTTCAACACATATTCGAATACGTCTGCGGCTGCGCCCGTAATATTGTACGGCTCAAGGATACGTCATCAGGCGACGTGAACGTGACACGCTGCTCTAATGATCGGAAACCGAAACGTTGCCTCGCTGTGCCGACCCAGACTTCGTACACCTGCGACTCGTCTCGAGCGCGCTGTTTCTCGGAGAGCTCGTACCTGTGCCGGTAATATCAGGTCGCAATCCACGAGGTCTCTGTTTGGATGATGCTAGGCGAAAATTGAGGACTGCAATCCATGCGTCGGTTGCGGAGGGTCGGCGGAAAGGACTTTCACAACAGAGTTGCCACCGTATCGCTTTTTCAACCGTAGCAGAAGATGAGACATGTGTTCCAGGATGCCTCAGGTGGTCCACTTTCGAAAATTCCAAATGACACTGCCTGCATGATCTTCAACGAGGTCACCTACAGGCTACAACGAAAGTACGTATTGTCCTTTCATACAGCAGCGTGGTAAAGTTTCATGTTCAAGGCCACACCTACTGATAATGAATACCAGTTCATTCCACCGTGACGTCATGTGATCAATGTTGACAGGGGCGTGGTGACGTTTTGATGAGATTCAGGGTGACAGAATTTATTTAGAGGTCGAAGTCTTTTCGCATCCCTCGTCAGACAGACATGATGTCAGGGAAGGGACCTCAGTCAATCCTTAATAAAAGTTTTTTTTTTTTAAGCCCATTGAATATTTTTTGTTAACCGAAACCACTATCTTCAAGGCAAAGTGCCAAACCCACGGGAAAGTAATTCTGCAGGCTGTCTTTTGTAGAATGTATTAGCAGGGTGACCTCGACCTAAGAAACCTGAAGCGTCTACTTTCCCGGCAAGCAATTGGGGGAGCAAATTGTTGCACTTTACGGTGGGAGTGTAGCGAGTCATGACGAGGCTCAAATTATGTCTATAACTAAAAAAACAAGTACAACAACAACTTTACGTTGTGGCACTATGCGTGGCGTTTCACCACGCCCAGCACCACAAGGCAGGCTGCATTTTTCAGATCTAGACATATTTTCAGTCCTGCGCCGAGTTCCCTCCTAAACTGCAGCAATTTGCTCTCCCAACAGGCTTCGCCGGAAAGTATACTCTCCAGATTACTTAGAGTGCATATTTTACGTAGCGCTTTTTTTTTATCGTGTTTTTTTTTATACGGTCACCGAGAGCTTGAAAGTGACAGGGCGACTCTCTCGGATGCCCGACCTTCGGCTCTATAGGGTGCCTTCATGTGCGCTTTGCTTAAATGCCGACGACTCAGACTCGAGGTTCTGCGAGGCAGAAGATCCTCCTCACCATGGGGGAGGAGGAAACAGACAACGGTAGAGAAGGTAGAAGGGGGAGAGGAGGAGGCGGGGGAAAAGGGGAATGCGCGAACTGGTCTTCGGTCTTTATTAAGGTGATGACATCTGATCGTTTGGTTCCCGACGGCTTTGTTTCTTCTTGCTACCCCTGAGCGCGAGCAACCGGGCCTCCCGACAAGAGCTCTTGGCATTATAACAGTACTACGGCGGCATTTTGTTACCGGCTATTTCTTTGCATTTTTCTCGAAAGCGTGTGCTGTTAGCATCAGGTAGTGCACAAAGAATGTCATCACCCTAAGCGAAGCGCGCATGAAAGGACCTAATCACCCCACTAGCTCATTGCCTTTTAAATAAATCCATAAATAAATAAATAGTTTATTCATCGATTCTTGTACAAAATTTTGATCGAAGGCCCGCATAAGCGCGCGAGCGCTTGCGTGCGGGACCGTGGCAACCCACAGAGTGCTCAAAATAATTAAAACGATGCTAATACAAACATTTTGCTCAAAACAGGCTTTACAATGTTAACACAGCACCGCTAAAGGGAACAGCAAATCAAGGGACAGTATGTACACATCTCAAACATAAGGAGAGCACCACTCCTTTAATTTCTGTTTCGTGTCTTTCAAAGACGGCCAAGTCGTACATTTTTCCGGAAGTTTATTAAAGTAGAATTTGAAATATATTATTTTCTTAAACGCTTTCTGTAATTTGTGTATACCAGAGGAATGGAAAAGGTTTCGGAATGTCTTAGATGTTTTTGTCTGGTGACTTTATATTTGAAATCATTACTATACTACTATTTAATTAAAACTATAAATTTTCTTAATTCCGCAACCTACAATATTTGTAGGGAGGCCAATTGTTCACTGTTATCAAGAGTTTCAAATTTCGAACCATATGCGACACTATCTGCAATTTTATATATTAGTCTATTAAATTGTTTCTTCCGGTGGGCAGAACAGGAGCCATGCACAGTGATTCCGTAACGCAAGGGGAGACTCTTAGTGCTTCGTACACTTTTCCTAAGTTAAATAGTATAGATATTTCTTAGTTTGTACATACACTCTAAAACCAGCCGTAGGCGCTTTACTAGATTTTCAACGTGTGCATTCCATGTTAAGCTTTAATGAAAATTAATTCCTAAATGTCTTGTTTCGATGGCATTTACGAGCGAAGAGCAGTCGCAAGAATTACAATCCGCGGAATGCAGTTAGACTGAACGTATAAGGTTAACTTTTTTGTGTGTGTGTCCTGAAGCATATTAAGTTGGTCTTGGTCTTGTTTACAGATATAGTATTCCAGGAGAACCAGTCTACTAATTTGTTTATGCCACTTTGAGAAATGGGAACTGCATCCTCGTAACTTTTATGTGTCAATACAATTGCGGTATCGTCCGCGTATTGGTATAGCTGATAATTTAGAGACCATCTAGCTGAGTCATTTATATAAATGTTAAATAGCAGAGGACCTAAGATGGACCCCTGTGGTACGCCGGAAGTAACGGACAAGGGTTCACTTATGCTACCTCCTATCCGTACACGTTGTGTACGTCTATGAAAGTAATTCCCGAAAAGTTGAAGAAAAGGTACTCTGAAGCTAAAGGTTTTAGTTTATTTAATAACAACCCTTGATCATTTGTATCGAACGCTTTTTTAGGTCAATAAAAAGTGCTAGGACTATATGATTATTCTCTATTCTCTAGTGAATGTAGTCAGTAAAATCCTCCAACAAGAGAGTTCTGCTTTTTTGCTGTCTAAAGTCATACTGGCAGCTGTTTAATAAAGAAACATTTTTCGAAAAACGATCGTATAATTTCAGACACAACCATTTTCATAATCTGGGACAGTGCTTCCGTACAGTGCTTGAACCTCACGCTTGAGCTTGAACCTCACGCTTGAACCTCGCGAGACGCTCGCGAGGTTCAAGCGGTCAAGATGTTTAAGCGAAAACACTCACGAGTGTTTTCAAGGGTAGGAAGCTCGCTCTGGAAGCGGGACAACTTAAAGACCTTCCTGCCATTTGTATCGTGCCACTGACTGTAACTCTCTTCACGCTTACTGTGGTATGGAGCAGCGCGTATGCACGCATGTCCCTTTGGCGAGACAGGTAGCATCGAGCGTCCACAAGTTCCTCCCTGAGGGCTCCTGTCATCAACACCAGATCGTGCAACAAAAATCGCGTTTTGGCACGAGGCCGTTGACAGATGACTTGGGAAACACGTGCAGGGAGGCGCAAATATGTAGGTGACGAGTGATCAAAGCAACACCACCCAGAATAATCAAACCCAGCGCACTAGCATTTTTACGTCATGACGTCGACGTTGAGAGCAGACGCGTACCCTGACGGTCGAGCGCAGACGCGCATCATGACGTCGAGCGCAGACACCGACTGAACACGAGCGATTTGTAAGCGTTCAGCTGGTCCTCTAACCACTCAATGCTTCGAAGGACGCTCGGTCACAAAAAATTCCACAAGGCCTCTAGTCACTCCCACATTGCACCGCGCGGCAAGGGGTATTGTGGGAACGTTCCGATGTACGCTCGGTTCGGCTCGTGCGCTTTGTACACCCAAGAAGTAAGATGCTCACCTGAGTTCAGTGAGTTCAGAATAGAGAAAACAAAGCTAAAGCATCATAAATCCGATACGCGTACCCTATTTTGCGCTCGTCCTGATTTCTTTGCGTTCTGAAATTACGAGATGCTAAACCAACACGAACCGCTCCTTCAACTTATGAGTATGAACTCCTTTACGCGCCGTACTTCGAAGTGCCGTATAGTGCGTCGAGAAGACGACGGGAGGCGCTGCATATTTCCGGAATGGTGTACCGCTGAGTTGATCACATCCGTGTGTGATGACGTTACGCGGAGAAGGCTGCCCAGAGGCTTTGATTATTCTATGTGGCGTTGTCTAAAGTGAGGTGACGCTGTCATTGGCCCCTGCGTCGCTCTTGAGGAGTGCGTCCTGGGCCATGTTTCGGAACACAGAGTCGGGGTTTGCGAGGAGGTCAGCCACAGGTCCGAACTCCAGGACACGACCGTCGCCCATCACGAGGATCCTGAAGGAGAACCGTATACGCGACGTTAAAGGCTGGTTCACACATTTCCGTTTGGTTTTCACCGACTGCGTTGCAGCCGATTCTGACTGCTCACGACGATAAAATACGATGGCACTGTCTCTCGGGTATCCGTGGTATATTCCACGTCCACGAGGACATCAGACGTTTCACGTGCTCACCGTCCCTGAGCACATCTCTTTTTTTTTAGATATAATCGTATTGAGAGTTTTGTGATGTGCTGAGATCTTTCTGTTGTTTGCCGCGATTGGCTGTGTCCGTGTTCTATCAAAAATGGAGCTCACGGGCTTTTTTTTTTTTAACGTATACCGCCGGACAACAAAGGCGACACGTCTAAGCCCTCTTTTGCGCTACTCTTGTACACAGAGAGCTACCAATTGAGGCTACGCAATGCTCGACGCTTATCGTGAAATGTAAATTGTGCGGATCGGGCTGACCGGTGGGGCTGTTCCTGGAATGCGTCTCCGACCCGTGTGTCTACAGCGTCAAAAGTGGTCCCTCGACTTCCGCTTGTTGACGTTATAGAAGTGTCGTACTGTCGAAGATCCTGACGGTGTCACTGCAGCTGTGGTGTATGTAGCACACGCCTGTTCTGCTCCAGGTCGTGCTCTCCAGCGTGACAGTCCGCGGAAGCTTCGATAGCCAGGAGTTGAGACGCCGTGACGACAGCGACACTGGCGTCTGTTCGTGCTTTTTGCGAGAAATTCTACGACCAACCACCAGGATCGCGACATCCGACAGCACGACACTTTGGCTTTTGTAACATCATTTGTTGCCACTTCGGGACTACTTTCGATGCAAGGGCAGGATAGGACGCTAAACACATTAGCCGGAGAAAAGGGACCGTGTAATCGGGTGGCTCAGTGGGGCCCTGCAAGATATGGAGCTGCAGTGCAGCCGACTCACTTGTCGTAGTCGAGCACGGTGTGGATGCGGTGCGCGATGGTGATGAGAGTGCAGTGGGCGAAGGCGGTGCGCAGCGTGACCTGGATCAGTCTGTCCGTGTCGCCGTCCATCTGGGACGTGGCCTCATCCAGCAAGAGCAGCCGGGGCCTCCGCAGGAGGGCGCGGGTGAGGCAGGTCAGCTGGCGCTGCCCTACACTGCGTCGGGAATTACGTGATGCGGTCAGATGCGGCTTTCCGTACTACCTTAACAGAGAGATTCGGTAGATTGTTTCCGATGTCTTGCAACGCTCTCCGCAGCCCGTTACAAGACCCTGAACTCTGCAGACACGCTTTAAGGTGAGCATGCGTTGTAGAGGCTTCTCCGTTGTGGATATCGTAGCGGAGGCAGAGAAACGCTCTACGAAAAAATATCTGATGGCTGACTCCTAGTAGCGGGATGATTATGGAAACATGGCTCAGATGCACACGTGACAAGGCAGAAGGCAACCTTTGCAACTCTTTCGCGTACTCAGTTGGCAGCAAACAATTGAACGCGTTTGTTAACAGGCAATAGTGCTAACGCAAACGTGACCGCGTGGCGCAAAAAAGTTTGGTTCCTCTAAATATACGATAGTTTCGTTGCACTCAAAGACTACAAGACTACACAGTATGCTGAGAGTTGGGCTTGTTTCCTTCAACAAGCAAGTGCGCGCGTTTCCAAGAAAAGAGGCTCGACGCCCCAGAGAATAACATTCGAGCTACTTAATGTTTTGCTCCGTGAATGCGTATTTGTGTACACGCCTATGTTAGGAGAGCGTATATCCACGTGAGTGTGCATGAGTGATCATAGATGTGGCTCCGCTTGGTTGCAATAAAAATAAGATGAGAGGATATAGTTTGCTAATCGTGGAAGTCGGGATAGGTATAGTGGGAACTACGAAGGCTCACATAGTTAGGAGAGCCACCCTTTTACCTCAGGTTCGAGCCGCCGTCTCCGGTGTCGAGAAGCAGTTTCTTGGGATTCCTCTCTACGACCTGCTTGAGGTACGATTGTTCCAGAGCGGCCCAGATTTCTTCGTCCGTGTGGGAGTGAGTCGGGTCGAGGTTCTCACGCAGGGTTCCCCGTACGAGGTTTGGATCCTGCGTTTTCAAAGGCGCCAAAGTCTCTTAATGGAGGCGGGACACCTTCGACAAGAGGCCCGAGGTATTTAGCGAGTTTAAGAATGGCGCAAACACAAGCTTCGCGTGTCGACGACGTGATTTCTTTCCATACGCAAAGCTTTCGCGTACGCTGTTCTAAAACTGGCTTTTATTTTGGAAGCATACCACAAGCCGAAATCACTGATGAGCCAGGCAGATTGGCAAGATAGATGGTTGCGGTAAATACGTCTGCACAGTGCAGACTCCTAACGATACGTCTTTGAACGTTGGCACATTTTCACGCCACACCGGTTTGGTTTGGCTATGCTTCTTGTGATGATGTACAACTTCTGCAAGGAAGGTGTCTATACCCATACCCTGTTTCGTTTTCAGTACGACTGCAGAAGACGCCACGGTCCAACAGAACCAATCAGGCAAGGCCAAAAGTGAATCGTCACTGCTCTGGTTGTACTTTGTTGGGTTTGGTATCGGCAACAAAATAATCCATGCGCATAAAAAAAAAAAAACTAAGAAAATTCAGAATTACGACACATTAATTACGGGTGCTTCATTCAGTCAGTGATGCCAGCCTCACAAAGAGGACGAGCACCATGAGGATGCACTTTTGGAGCAGTTCGATTGGTTCCGTCGGATCGAAGTGTCGGTTGCGCTAGGACATAAAGGGGAGGGAAGTAGAAAAGGCGGCAATTTACGATGTTGCTCTGGTCGCACTTTGCTCGAGAAAATGGAGGAAAGGAGGAGGGAAAGGACCATTAGAAAGAAAGGAGAAGAGTGGGGAAGATCTGGAGGTTAGGAAAAAGGGTGGAAGAATTAAGCGGGGACTAAAATTGGAGTGTCGGAGAAACACGATTCAAGCTTTGATGACCCGTTCACTTTGTCGAAAAAAGAACACAAATAATGCTGGCTAGTCGTTAAAAAAAAAGAAAGAAAGAGGGGAGGGGTGGGGATAACAGAAATTAAGTGTTACTCTATTGTGCAATCTGGATGTTTCCTAACCTCAGCGTGTACTGAAAACGGCGTCAGTGATTTCGAATTTAATCTTGGGAATTAAGACCCCGGCGTTTTCTTTTATAGTCCCCGATTTGCTTAAAAATTTGCTAAACGCACCAACAAACATCCCTGAAATAGTAACCCAAATATTGGGCCAAAATAACTTTTTTTGTTGCAAAGTTATTGAATTTACAAGTTTGGACCACATTGTGTTTTTCAAAGGAAAAGTCTCCACTGGCTGCAATGAAAAACAGACGCCAGCGGAAGGCAGAGGTTCACTCTTTCGACTGTAAACTTTGTTCCCAACTGGTTACAAGCAGGTTCATGATGTCAAACGAAAGCTTTAGAAGCTCACTCCAGCACCCGCGCAGCAGCACGAAACAAATGCTCAGCATGCATAGTTCATTTTCAGACTGCCCGCTCGACCTGCAAGCTTGCCTTCCCCCGACGTGACGGCGCATTCGAGTGCCGTGACGTATATTCGAATGTTGGTTTCGGCATCATTTTCCCTTGCCGACTTCACGATTACTGTTCTTAATTTCTTGGTACTAGATAACATACACCAGAAAGGGTAAAGGCCGGTGATTCCAAAAATATAATTAATAGCGGTAGCTAAAAAAAAAAAAGAATCACCGGAGTTAAGAAACGCCGCGCTTTCTCGATTCGGAGTGGAGTTTCTTATCATCTAATGCAGCCGTCTCATTGGACGGGTAGCGAGAATAAGATGCTGGGATATTCGGCGTGCCCAGCGTTTCCAAAGCTGTCAGCTAGTGACCATATAGTAACATTCGGGCCGCGGGAAGACTCGCCTGAGGGATGACCGTGACGACCGAGCGGAGTGTCTGCAGCGGAACGCCGGCGATGTCCACGCCGTCGATCCGGATGCAGCCCTGAGAGCTCTTCAGGACCCGGAGCAGCGCCAGGACGAGCGAGGACTTGCCGGCGCCGGTCCTGCCCACCACGCCCACCTGCGTCCACGGTTCGCAAACAGTATAGAGCACGCGGGTGACGCTGGACAATGACCGAAAGGACGTCCAATTAACGGACCGCACGTCGCTTCTCTGCCACACACACCATGAGATGATCGGCAAACATGAACTCCTAAGGCCGCACTACCTGTTTATGCGTCGTACAAGTAAGACGTTGTTCGTTGCAGGCACGATGACGGAATTTTCTGCAAACACGCCTCAAAAATATACATCCGACGAGTATGTCTGCAGATATAGTGTTTGCACATAACCAATTTGACCGTTATGCAAATAAGAAACATGCCTCGGACAGTGTCTTGCAGACTGTCTTTTTAATGGTCAATTAGCGGTGTAACAGAGGCTTAACGAGCTGACATGTTTCTCGATCAAAGGCATGCAAGTTGAGAATCAGGCTTTACTGGCAAAATCTCACAGTCCAGGTTTTTATTAAACAGACTCTGCGCGCTCTTAAACTGTGACCAGACTACTTTTTTCTTTTTTTGAAGCATAAGGCATTGGTTTTTGTTGCATTGTTGCGCTTGGAATTACGCAACTATAAATTGACCTTTACCTGAAATGGAGTGCTCAAGCACTGTGGGTGACTGGTGGCCGCTGAAGGAAACCCGTCTGGCTCGAGAATCGATATCGGCACATTTTCAAGACTATAAGTGGGAAGCTCTATCAACTGAGCCAACTAGGAGCTAGCTTTCAGTAGGACAAGCGGATGTGAGGAGCTGCCACGAGTCTTGGTTGTTACCGCAAAGGTGAGACCTGATGTTTAATGATCGGGTTGTTCCGCTTCGAGATAACATCGTCACTGTGACTACTTTCCAAGAAGAGTGCTACTTGCCATGTCTGGGTGTTGACTGTTTATGTTGAGGTAAAGAAACTTACACTAATATATATTTAAAAAAATGATTAAGTGTGGAGAGCGCGCTTTCAGAGAAAGGTTTTACTCGAGTTCAACGCGCTGCCACTTAGAAACCAAACGATATAAGTCACATGACAATACCTGAAAAAGGAACACATTAGTTTTACATTCTGCGCAGCAGGACAGCGTTAGGAACTTGATTGAACAGAGTTGAGAACTTGAGACTGTGGGACGAAACAATCCATTAATCGCCTTCTTTTTACACAAGGGAAGTTGTTTTCTTTTTTAATTTCTGCCTTCGTGCTATACCGTGACATATATGCCATAAGTTACTATATGGAACATGTACAGTTACTCTTGCATCAGTAGCTTCGCATCGATTCCCTAAATAAAAGCTGCGCTTCAAAGTTCCAACACTTCATTCATCTTGCCAACGAAAGCCAATGGCGTCCCCTCTTAGCACATGAATGGAAAGCCCAGAAGAAAATCGGGATATGTTGAGTGTCGATATGTAGTGGCTCTTACTCTTTCCGTGGGCCGTACGGTGAAGGAGACGTCCTTGAGCACGTTTGGCAAGATTCCAGGCTTGTAGGACGCTGCGTAGCAGTCGAACTCCACTTGGCCTCCGGAGGGCCACACCCGTCCCTCTGCGGTCAACGCGGCCATGGAGTGCCTCTTGGCTTCGGGTTCGACATCGCTCTGCGGAGGTAGAAGACTCCATAAGCAGGTGTACCGCAGCTCCGAGCATTTAGAACTGGCTGACATCAAGGTCTCAGAGATAGAATTGATTGACGGCTATAACTGATCGATACATTTTGATCAATACGTGATCAGTTAATTGGATTATCGATTAAAATAAATCCCACTTCTCTTCTTCTGCGAGTGAACTGCGGCGACGTCAAAGCAGCTGCACACTCGGCTGCAAACTTGGTTTGATGCAGTCTGCTGTACACAGACTACACACAATAATCGCACGCCGCGCAATCATTTTCCCGATACATCTGGAAAATACAATTTGCCGCTAAACATTGCGTGATATCACGGGACACTGTGACGCCACGTGCCATCGTGGCGTCAAATGACACCATGACGTCGCGTGCTACGACGACCGTATACGTGAAACACACTGGAATCCGTTAAGAACCGCGCCTACAACGGCTGTCGCCGTTCAACTTCCCAAACTTCTAAAAGGGAGGCTTGAGCCAGCGTTGTATGTAGATGATCCATAATCCTCCGGTGCTTACCTCACCAGGAAGCTGGGTGTACTCGAGGCAGCGCTCGAAGCTGACGACAGTTTGAAGACTTGTGAACATCATGTTGCAGAGAGCAACCAGCGTCTGTGGGACCTGTGTATAAAAATAATGATAATAATAATAATTGTGTTCTGTGTTTAGGCAGCGGGTATAGTTAGTCAGTTCCAGTGGACGTCTGATGCCTCTGCTGTAGATGAGAAGGTTAACCAATGCAGTACTACTAGTCGTGAAGCCTTTAACGTGCATCACGCACTAGGGATACGCGTGCCGGAACGATGCTCATCGAAACTGCCAGGAGTGAGCACTGAACCCAGGATTCCTTGGTTCGGCAGCGCGAGCGTTCGCTCGTACTCCGAGCTGCTGTACGTTAACGCGCTCGGCCAACGAGTTTCTTTTTGATTCGCCGGTGTCTGACGGGAACCTACAACGGTGAAGTAACACACACGCAGGAAAAGGAAGTACATCAGTCACCCTAAGCTGAACACTCGGCCAGAACATTGGCGAGATTTCTTACTGCGGCAATTGGCGAGCGCAACGCTTGGGGTCCTAGGCGCTGGCCAATGGCGGCGGTTAAAAATTTCGCCGACTTTCTCGCCGAGTGTCCAGCTAAGAACCCGTGCACTCACTTTTTATTTTTTCCAGGAGACGTGTCCTCACCCTCTTTTCCTCGTGAAAGCGTGGGCAGCCACCCACAAAAAGCCACTCAACCGCAGCCACTCAACCGCCTGCTCCTGTACGGGCAAGGCAATTTAGACAAAAGGCCTTGCTTTCCACTCCAGGTAAGGAGGCGAGCTGGAAGGCACACGTCAATTGAGCACGACTGCTTGCCCTTACTTCCCGCGGGTCCCTACTTAACGTTGAAATATAGCACCTTTGTCCAATCTGCCTCCACTAGGTGATGTGTGAAATCCAGCACTATAGGGCGGTCTGTCCAGGTAGTGTTAAACTGCCAATCCAGTGGGTACCAAACTGCCCCTTCCACGACATCGAGTTCGACAAGCTTTGCTGTTGGCCGGCGCATTACGCAGAGGAAGCTTGTAAGTGTCGAACAAAAAAAGGGAAACAGACACCCTTTTTTGTGTTTGTCTCTGTAGGCGTTTACAATTTTCCTGGACAAACTACCTGTTTGTTTCTGCTGTTCAACATATTTGAAGCATGGTTGCCTCGACATAGGTATGCTTAAAACTTGTCGGCAGACAGTGTTTGCATGACCAATGTGACAAGACCGTCGTACAAGGAAGAAACATGACCCAGACAGTGTCTACTGACTGTCTTTTGTACGATGTAGTGTGACCACGGTTTTACGGACCAGAGAAGCGTCTCACCGAGGAAGCAGCGCTAAGTGCGAGTGCCAAGGTGCTCGGGTCCAGCGACGCGGCGTCTGGGGCAAGCAGGATGACCAGTAGCACCGTGCACAGTATGACGAAGAACCCGCAAAAGGACGTCACCAACCGAACGAGGCGGTAGCAGGCGGCAAAGCCATTGAAGGCGCGCATGGTATCGTCCACCAGGCGGCAGAAGTGGCGACAGAAGCGCTCCAGGACGCCGTAGCCGCGGATGCTGCTCAGGGAGTCCATGGTCTCGGTCACGTGGGACAGGACGCGGGAGGTGTGGAAACTCTCGCGGAAGCGTGTCACGAGCGAGGCCTTGAGCGCCAATCTCTGCATGAAGGAGGAAGCGAGCTTGGGTATACGAACTCCAGTCAAGCAGTTCCAAAAGTGCATTGTCAGGGTACTCATTGTCTCCGACTTAACCAACCACGGTTTAGTCGTGGTGGCAAATGCACAAAGGCGATGAGCGTCGAAACGTTGCACTTCTGGGATCGGATCGTTGACTGCATTCGGACTTAATGCGAAACTAAGTTTCGTTAGAGGATCTGGCCAACACCAGTTAGAATGATCAAAGCCTGTCAATGGTCCCCTCTACCTCCACCTGACGTCATCACACTTGGATGGCGCTAGCTCAGCCATTGGGGCCGAGCCCGACGCCGAGTGTCCTTCGACGCGTTGATTGGACACGAGGATCAGCCGAACGCTGATGCCGCGCTCGTGCCCAGTCAGCATCTTCATTCGATCTCACTGTGATGACGTTGACACTCTGGTGCCGGAGACGGAGAAAAAAATGCCCTCCCCTCTCGATTCGCGCGTCGTCTGCTCCGCCAAGTGGGCTGTACCTAACATCCGGCTGGCGTTCAAACTCGGTTTAAAATCGGGTCATTTCGGAACTTTCGAGCGCAGATGCGCGGAATTTGATATGCAAGTTATCGTGCAATGCTGTGCTCGATAAAAAGACTAACCGGGTCCAATTGCGCTGTTACCTGCGTGCCAATAAAGTTAAAAAAATAGTGAAAACTGTGTCAGAGTGGTCAGTCTCTCCGGCGAAAAGTAAATACGGTTACTGTAGCCGTAGCGACAATGAGTGTAAGTCTGGAATAATAAATAAAAACGTGCTCTTGTGAAGCAATAGGCGCAGTGGTTGAGGGTAGTACTGCCGGCTGACTTCACTGCTATATACGTAACTGAACAAAAATACGCTCGTTGATCACTAGAGAGTTTTCTTAGATTGTTTTGGCAGTCCTGCAACGCTCTCCGCAACCCGCTACGATACCTGCAACTTTACAGTCAAGGGTATCGGTGTGCAGGCGCAGTAGCAGCTTCGTTGAGGAGGGATTAGCGATGGGGGAAACGGCGGTCTATGAAAACTTCCTATTTACTGTCATAAAACAACAAAGCGCTATAGGCTAATTTTGGATTAGCCATAAATATTCTAAGAACGTTTACCACGGCAGCCACGAGCGAGAGTTTGATGTTCCGTACAGCCCGCCGGTACAGCCCAAAGATGGAGAACGGCAACCTCCCGGTTCGTCGTCTGCTAGCGGGATCGGGCGCATGCCCCTCTCTCGTTTTAACCGGCCAAGCCAGCTGAGCTTCCCGGGATGAGAGGAGACGGCGCTGCGGTCGAACAAATGGCGCCGCCCTGAGAGCACTAAATGGAATAGGTGATGTTGGTCTGGCCCAATACATTCAATATTCTCCCCCCCTGCCCACACCACACTCCCCATTCCCGCCAGAGAGAGAGTGACTATAACATGTATAAGGCAAGGTATCTCGTGTAACTGTTTATACTGAAAGTGTAAATACACTCCTAGGCGTAAGCGGTTGGAAGCGGGCACAACGTTTTCGGTCACAACTCGAGGCTGGTTCACACACCTGAGACTGCTACGACTTAAAACTTTTTGTTATATTTTACGACAAGAGCACACACTGGAGACATCTATCCAGTAACCGTTGAAGGCTTGTTGTTTTCGTATATTTCCTGCTTTTTTCGCTCATCATTCTTTCTTTATTGGCTTGAATAACTATGGAGAAAAATCTCACAGACAGTACATACATCGAATCTCGCAACTACTGGAAGACTTTCGCTCTTGGAAAATGCAGTTTCAGAGACACCTCGCGGACGGAGCCAGTGTGCCTGTGTAATGTCTAGTCGTAAGAGATCAAGAACTCGGCCGTAAGCAAATGCAAGTGTGTGAACGAACCCCCAAACACAACGGGCCGATTGAAAAAAAAAAAAGTTGCACGATTGGAAGTGCTATTTATACTTGAGACCTAGAAGTCATATATCTCGGAATAATTTAAAGACCATGTGTGCTCTAGAAATAGTGTATCGAAACGTGTATTAACTTCTCCTTTTTTAATTTCAATCAGCTCCTTAACAGCCCCCCCCCCATATCCCCCCTACCTTTCTTCCTCCTTAGATCAGCGCCGCCTGTGGTGACAAAATTTACTTGGGCGAAAACAGGCAAAGTTTACAGACCAATAAGTCGTTTATCAAAGCACCGTGGCACAACTTACCACAGTGAAGGCCATCAGCACAACGGAGACAGCGCCACTGACCAGCACGACGGGAGCCTGCGTTCCAACAACCGCCAGCTTGGAGATTGCGAGGAGGCTGTTTTGGACGGTGAGTTTGCCCGCCAGGTACATGCGGCTGTCAATGCTGTCGAGGTCCACCGCGAACCTGTTGAGGATGCGGCCACGGGGCACCGAGTCGAAGAAGGACACCGGGCTGTGGAGCACGTGACTGGACATGCGCCTGTGCATCAACTGCGAGAGCCGCCGGACTCCCAGGGCCATCAGGACACTGCCCAGGGTTCTCGAGAACACTGGAGAGCCAGGGGAGTAGAATATTGACGGCGACTTCTAGCTCCCAAGTCCTACAATGCATTAAATGCAGTATTCAAGGAGCGATTGTGTACATTTGTTGGGGACATTTAACAATCGGGGAGTGAGCAACCTATATTTCTGCCCATTTCCTCGCTGAAATTAGCAGCCAAACCGACTTGGTACAGAGGGAGGTCGCGTGACGTCAGGTTACATCACGCGCCATCAATTTTCACGCTAAATATTTTTCGCGCAATCTTTGCGATAGAACTTCTGCAGTCCATATATTTTACAGCGGCAGCAGTTTTGTGCCCCTTTCCGACAAAATTATCGTGCCGTCCGTACGCAAAAGTCCACGTGATCGCGACGCGCGCGCCACCCCGTCGCCGCCGCGCTCTCCCTCTCTCCTCCTCGCCGTTGCCCCTCGTACAACATCACCATCTATGACGAAACGTGCTGTCACTCACTCTGTCCCCCCCCCCCCCTCTTCTCGTTTTCTCCCCTCACCTCTGCTCACACAGGGGCAGCTCTAAACCGCCGCCGCCTCCACCTCTGCTATACGTGGTTGTGGAAGGTTCTCCGGCGCGGCCCAGGGCGGCGCCTATTCAATTCTCTCTCTCTTCTCCCCCCCCCCCCCCACACACACACACCAGATATGGCACACCATACAGGATTCACTGTTCGTCCAGAGAGCGGGAATAGCAAGTGCGCCGTGCTGAGCAGAATAGACTTATAGGGCCGCGAGCGGCACAAGAACAGCGAAGGGCGCTGCAGGACCCCAACCATCACGCACGAGAGGCAGCGAGCAAACGCGAAGGTTGTCAAAACCCTCATGTCATCGACTAAAAGCACATCTTTACACAACGCATCAGCTGCCGCTGTCAATAGACCGATATCACTGAGCTTTCCACGCACGCCTGACGCCGCCATAACTGTATACGTTCACAGGAGTCGGGCGCCAGTTCGTGAGAGAGCTGGTGGCACTTCGTGCTCAGACCTCCGCCATTGCTGACCACGTGCTCAGAGCACGTGATCAAGCAATGGCGGACAGGCGATGGCGTGATCTCTTGAAAAAGGGTCTAATATTTTGTGAAATCCGTTCGTGATTGTACCTCATCATTTGCACAGTTCCATCCGCAAGCGTTAGCTTGGTTCAGAGCTCCGCCATGAAGCGGCCGTTTTACACCGCTAATACGTCATTAAAAGACAGCCTTTCGCTAAGGGCACACACTGTCTGAGGCGTGCTTCTTCATTTGCACGACGGTTCTTTCACATTGCGCATGGAAAAGACTGTCTGAAGACAGGTTCGAAACGTACGAATGCACGAAGGAAAACAAACAAACAAAACGGGCCCCAGACTCCGTCAAGCTGCCTTTGGCGGCTTTTTGTATGGAGCACCGTTGGCTGTAAGGCCCAAAATAAAGTCTGATTGATTGATTGATTGATTGACTGAAATGTACGCAGATGATTCTGTCATCGTGCCTGCAGTGAACACCGTGTCTTCTGTATAATGTACGAGGACTATGACTGCGGCTCCTCTAAGCGCGAGTTGGAACACTTGTGCGGGCATACCGTCCACCAGGCAGAGGGCAACGAGCGGCCAAACCCAGGCCTGACTGTCGGGACTTGCGCCCGTGTTACTGGTGGAAGCGTTCGTCCAGTCTTTGATCCACAGGAGCTGCCAGGCGACGGCCACGGTGCTGGCCACAAAGGCCGCCAGCCCAACGCCGAACCAGGATCCAGACATCTTCATTAAAGCGCACGTTAGCTTCCAGCCACTCTGTCGCGCAGGGGAAACGGGAGTTTGCGTCGGTCAGCCGTCCGGTAATGAATTTGAAGTTCAAACAAAAGTTGTCTCAACGATAGTCAGGGGATAAATATTCACCCCCCCCTCCCCAGCTCTTTCCAAATAATAGAAGCAAAAAAAAAAAGAAGAAGAAGAAGAAGAAGAAGCGATTATCTTTACTTTACGCATAACGTTTGAATTATGGAGGATGCCGACTGATAGCTAAATTTAGCGAACTGTGGTTAGCTGGCGCAATTAGCGTTAAATGGTCTCGTGGCCATGTCACCGGACGTCAGGATGCCTCGTCAGGTGGTCACGTGACCATGTAACCCAGAGTGGCACCAACTGCGTGACCAAACGACCGGAGTGGCGCAAACCACATGATTGTCGTACTTTTCTCTTATCATGTTCGTAAACAGTTTTTGTGACCCTTTAGATTCAGAGGCCAGCCCATTACTGCACTAAAAAAACGCTATCTTTTTCTGGTCATTTACGAACAGTCAGCTTTGTCAAGGGCTTTAAGAACTTTGAGTTTATATGGTGGCCAAGAATTGCCTAACCACCAGGCAAACTTAACAAGAAAATTAATCGATAAATGAGTCTCGAAGCGCCTTGGCACTTCAAAAACTGTTTAAATTGATTTAGCCTTAATCGTAACTGGCGTTAATTCCGCACTTTCAACATGACCCGTCTGATCATTCATTAAAAAGTTAATAAACATTATTTTGTTAATATATCCGACTTATCGTGACGATTATTTCCTATATTATGCACCCCTGGCCGAATAGGTAACCTAGGCACAGGCCGCATTAGTGTAGCCTTCACGGCCTTCAAAAATCAGTTAAGGCTATTAAAAAAAGGAACACTTTGTATACTTTGAACACTGGGAAGCCTTTAGAGCATGCCTATAAGAATGTGCAAGCGCTCGTTCTCAACTGCTGCTAATAAAACAATATTGTTGATTACTTTAATTTCATTGAGAGCACAAAACAGAAGAGTAAGATTACTTGTACTCGTTCACGAAGCTCCTTAAAACCGGCGCATTGTTTCAAAAACCAGAATAACTCTCTTGGTCTGGAACTCTGTTACCTTTACGGTCGAAACTGATTTAATACGTCTATGTATAAAACAAAAAAAGAATTGACGAGGTGCAGCCCAGGCGTCTTGCATTTTAAACTTGGATGAGACTCCGTTATAGCTCACGGACTGCATTACAGGTGTCTCGACTGGAAGAACTGAGTGATTATGTTTGAATTTGTTAGAAAGTCTCAATTTTGATCAACTCTTTGCCTCGGTTTGTCCGGAGACGTTTACGACTCATATAATATTGGTTACTCGAATGTTTCAATTACTGCATGTCTGATTATCATTACTGACCGTAGTGACTCCAGATACAACAATCGTGCTCTTTATTTTTTCGAAAGCGTACGATTCGTTCGTTAGTGTACTCAGCGGACAATAAACGCTACGGCGCAATTTATTATTTAAATAAACCTTGTATTTTTGCAATATCCTAAAGAGCACCTACCATCTTTGACTCTGCGATTTCATCTTCGATGACTCGCCCGTTGAGTTCGCCTTCATTCGATTCTGCGCCACGACTCCTGGCGGTTACAAAGACGAAGTAGTGAAGATTATACGATGGCCGAGACTGCACGCTATGTGGCGCACACAAAAGCAACCTCAGATGCACAGAAAGATGCGTAATATCCAAACATATATGCCCACTATGAGAGGAGCATAAAACTTAATTATATTCCTTCTATTGTAGCAACTTGCCAGATGATTTATTTAGCATATCATCTATGCGAACAGCCAAGCAAATTACACAAATTGTGTAAAATGCACTAAACATCAGTTTTTTTTTGTGCGCATAAAAACCCGTTGTCATCTCCCGATTGGCGCAGCAAGCAAATGACACACTCTGTCGTCTACTCGCTGCAACTACAGGGAGATGGCGCCACGCGTTACAAGCGTTGCTTAGCGTCGCTAACTCGGTCGTCTGCGAACCGGCACGCCGTTGTCCCTGGCATGGCCTCCTGCATACTGACAAAGCCTGGCACATCGCGACGAGAAGCGGCCGCCGAAGTGGAAAAAATGGCGCGGCAGACAACGGATGAGAGGAAAGCCACGTGACTGGCGCCCCGCTGCGTCGAGACGCCGAAACACGCTTCTCCCGAGCGACCGAATGTGTTTCGGGTCCTCTCCGCTGCAAAAGCTTTGCGCTGACGTCCAGATTCCCCGAGAAATGTATCTTTGATACTCTGCATACCAAATCCTCGCGCTTCAAATCTGCGACCGGCCACTCTATGGCTCCGCGTCGTCGAACTGCTAGGCTTTTTGAGTATAAACGAGGCTATGTCCCTGGCTACACGCCGTTCACCGCTCAGCTGACAGGGCGGTGAAAGCTACGTGCTGGTTTCAACCTTTTCGACCGTCGGAATTGCACCATGTGATAACGCTCTTTACGCTTACTCTTGAGCGAAGAGCGGAGTCAGACAATAAAAAGCAAGCAATGGATTAGATCAACAAACACGCAGCTTCAATCGCCCTGCCAACTTCGCCGAGACAGTTTGTTGGTTTAATTTTCCAGCGAAGCTGTTTATGCATGGCTAAAGTTCCGTAAATTTACAAAAAAACAACAAAATAAATTTTACGTTCGCACCGCCGCACGCGTTGCACGCGCACGCCTTCCCCGTATAAAGGTTCGAAGTAAATAACCAAAACTATGCGTTGACGAACGCGCGTGCAATATGCCATTTGTTTTAGTCTTTTGCTACTTCGTCTACACCATATAGCATGGACTAACCGCGAATGCTGATGCTAGCGCGAGCAGACTACGCCTCTGACTGCCTTGGCTGGAGCACTCGCTGCACGAGCGCTCATAGCAGCCGCCGAGGCTTCATTCGAAAGCAACTATCTCGCGCTTTTAGCACGCGCGGCTAACAACAGTCCATGCTAAGGTGAGTCGAGAGTATCTATGAACAGTTACCGCCGCAGACGCCGGCACCTGCGGCGCATGGAACACCATTCCCTGCATTCTCCTCGATGCTTGGCTAAATTAGCAATAGGTCTATTCCAGGGGTGACCACACTGCGGCTCGCGAGTCGCATGCGGCTCTTCGCGAGTTCAAGTTTGGCTCGCGGCTCCCTGGTATGTCTGCCCCCCTTCTCCTCCTGTATCCCCAAGACGATAATAGTTTTAGCATTTAAAAAAGTACATAGTCTTAGCAGGCTTGTACTACACTGCATAAATACAGCTGAACTTCATTTTGACACATAGGTGTGTCCAGTGACCCGGTTTCCTTTATAGTTCTAGAATGAATTTCGAACTGTATATGCATAACGTGGCTGCTAGCGAACAATGCATTCATTTTTGCTTAACGGTTGAAAAAACGTTTTGCTGCCCGGTGTTATTTGTGGTCGACAATTATACTTGTCCCCTTTGGAAAGGACAACCCCTCTATATTGTTTCTTGTTAAAAATATTCCATCCCCTTTTATTTTCCCCCTGCAATTCTCTGAGCTTTTGTAGTTCTGTCTGCGGCTCTTACCCCATGGCACTCTGGCCCCCTTGGTCTATTCAGTAGATTAGTTATCAATAGGCACAATTTTTAAGACCAGTAGATTCTCAGGCAGATAATAAAGGTTTGTCAAAGATTTGCCGTTGTGCGACGGCCATGTCTACGCTCGCACCACCCTCTCTTTGTCGTCGTTCCAAGCGCTTGCGGGCCTAGTTTCCTTTCCTTCCGTTCTCTCGTGGTGGCGGTCTGGTCGCGCGTGTCTAGTTTCCTCCGGCTCCTCGGGGCGGCGATAGTCGTCCACGCGAAGTAATGACGACCGATCAAGGCAAGAATAAATGTGTGTGGGTACCTTTCGTCACGATGACCACCGATCAAGACAGTAAATGTGTTCCTACCTATGTTCGAAATTCTGTGTCACGTCTGTGTCGTCTGCTAAACAGCTTCGCTGGTCATGCACCTTCACAGAGTGGAATGGCTGATGATTTTGTTTTGACATGAAATTTGACCAGCTAAAATACACCACCCAAATGCGCATTCGGCGGAGGTTCAAACTCTTATTTGAAGGCGCAGATTTTTCCGGCTTGTTTTAAAGCGCCGAGATCCATCGTGACCACCCTATACTTTTTTTCCATTGCAGCTTCGCCAAGGAATACACTGATCTCACAAATCATTTTTGTTGCGCCGCCGCTGCCGGCATGAATCGTGCGTACTCTAGTCTTTCTGTACGCGCGACAACACCGCTGGGCTCCGCGCGAGCCGAGCACAAGACCACAGTTATGGCGGCGTCACGCATGCGCGGAACGCTTAGTGAGGGCGGTCTTTTGGACAGGGGTTCTGCGTCAGTGTTCGGCAAGGACTCGTGTTATTACCGATTAGACACGAGTTCTAGGCTAAGAATGACGTAAACACTCGTGTACGATCTCCGTAGCCCGTTTTGGTCTGTTTAGTTGAAGCAAAAAATTAATTCACTACGGCATTGCCACCCAAAAGGTGTAGTGCAGGCACGCGGTCGCCTTCTAGAGGGGACGTGATTCACGCTCTGGAAGGTACAGAAGGGCAAGTTGGTAGCAAACAAGTACTGTGTTCCGTGTTTTGGAAACTCATTTGTCTGCGAATTTTTCTTTTGTTATTTGTTGTAGTATATTTACCCCAACAATTCAGTGTCTTGTTAGTTCCAGAAGAAAAAAAATAAAAGACGTTTACAATTTTCTTTGTAATGCCGAATTAGAGCGCAGCTCTTAAGGAGGAGGAGGAGGAGGTACGGAGGGGATGGTATGCAATCTTCCCCTTCTTACCCTCCCTCCTCCTCTCTGCTCCCTCCCATTTAGAGAAATTTTCGCTAAATCTCCGCGAAATTTAGCGAAACATTTTCCAAATTAAGAGGAAATTTTTCCGCCAAATTTAGTGGGAAACGTCTCATAATGCAACGAGCGGTTATGCCGATGCCGACGCTGACGCCGACAGCGACGCCGCTCAAACCGGAAACGAACGCCTAAGAGCCGCGCTCTAAAAACAAAAGAAGAAATTCGGGATTTGTCGGGGTGTAAGTGGAAGAAAATAGGTCACGTGCATTGGATTGCCCAAACTCAAGGGAACAGGTGCACCTGATCCGAACACTTGGACGACGTCCCCGTACCGATATGGTGTTTTTGGATAGGGAGCCCCAAAACCTGGTTTCCCCAAAGCAACATAGGGCACGGAAGGTTCAATATGGGGACTCTGTTGTGGGCCATGAGGAAACAGAGCTGTATAAAAAGACTTCTTCCCGTGAAGCGTGGAGACTCCCTCCTTCAGGGACAACTCGAATTTGGGTATTTTTCGGGTTTCCCCGACTGTGATCAAATCGGGCTCGGGGGTCAATTTTCGGGGTTTATCGGCATTTACCGAAAATACAAAAATCGGTAACAAATGATCCTTCAACTCACACGACGTCCTTCTTCGACTCGGTTTCCGACGAAGTGAAACCCTGGCGAAGTGTCAGCGGAGTTGCAGGGTCCTCAAGCAGCTCGGTGAGGGTTTCGTAGATAGTGACCGTGTTGTTATGTACCAGGACGAGCTTGTCCATCTGGTGCAGGAACGAGCCCTGGTTGCAGGCCATGATTCGCGTCTGCAAGCATGCAAGTTTGCCAGCTCCCATTAGTGAACCAGTTCCAAGAAGAGTTCTGCTCGTGCGCGGGCTCCCACGCAGCGGGAGCCCGCTCGTATAGGGAAACATAACAACGCGGTTGCAAGTAATTTTAGTACATCCAAAAGCAATAAAAATACTCCTGTGATTACTTCCTAACAAACGTATTAAAATAATTACAAAATTACTCAAAAATAATTGATTACAAATAATTTGATTACTTGTAGTGATTGTCGTACGAGTCTGTCCGGAGTCAACGAAGTCTGCTCTGACTCTGTATCTGTCAGGTTGCCATTGCTCACATGACATAAATTAGACTCTGTAACGTTATTAATATGACGGTCTGATAAGTAATGTACCATAGAACGTGATAGGTGATACGAGGGAACTTTATTCAAACTTTTCAGTGAAACTAAGCGTGCATATGAACTTATTGCCAATCGCTCCCATAATCGTGTCATCATGTCTTTATTGTCTTGCCTATTAGCAACCCATGGTATCTTATATAGCACAACGTCATGTTCTGTAGGAAAAGCGTGCAAAATTGAAAAAAATAAATAAAATGCATATAAAAATCAAACTCACGAGCAGGCGAAAAAAAAAAAAAAGCACTGCCATGAAAGGAAAGTGTACTTATTCAACTGCCTCTTAAAATTATCATAATCGTCAAAAATTTCGAAGTTTGCATGCCTCAAATTATTTGCAGGTGTCTGCGTTCTTGTTATTGGTTACGACTAGAGTTTTGTGTTTTCGGATAAATCGTAAAAACATCCGAAAAACACTTGCCGGTAAATTTTACGTCCATTTGGATTTATCGGAAAAACTCTGAATTTCGAGGTCACAATGACAAAAATAAACGAGGCAAAAAAAGGCGGTGTTTTGCTAATACACTTTGTAAGAGCACGGGGTCAGTGGTCCCGATGAGATGCCACTTCAGTTTCCTTCGAAATCTATAACTGCTAAGAGAAGGGTTTGCCTTTTAGCACGTCGAGGTTCCTTCAGGAAAACGGATCATAGTACCCGGACTTTATTTATTTTGTTTCTGAATTTTTAAAATATAAGAACACATTAAAATTACCTTCGAATTTCAAAGCATTGCAATCTAACAAAGACAAACTGCGATAGCCCCGAATTTCAGTCGAAAAAATAAAGTCGAAAAACACCTTCCGAACTTCACGAGCAATAAACTCCGAAAACACGGAATTCTATAGTTACTACACATATATATTGATTGTGAGAGTAAAGATTAAGATCACATCCTATTCAAATAAGGTGGTGTATTAATATTCACTGTGCACACAAGCTCAGAGCCCACATCACTGTCACATCATTTTCGTACAACAAACGAAAAAAAAAGGACGTAAAGACGTAATTTATCAAGCATGCGTTTGCAGTTACAAAGATGTCTTGGGCCAAAATAGTTGTAATAAACTATAGTATGTGACAGCTTCAGAAACCGAGGGTGCGGCTTATCGTATTCCTGCTTCGTGATTGACTGTTCGGCGTTCTTATTGGTTAATGCCGCAACCTAATTGGTTGAGGAGCAATAATGAGATGAAGGGCGCTCACCACGCCCTGCGTCTTTTTTTAGCTGTCAGTGACCAAAGTATTGTATATGTACAAGACGTCGCTCAATACCTCTAAAACAACTTTTCAAGTCTAGTTGAAGATTCAAAAGACACGATGGCGCCCTATGCGGAGCGCAAGTTTGTCTGCTTCTTGCTCAGGGGATGTGATGTTGTCACAACGCCGAGCTCTTATTGGCCGATTGAAAACAAAAATAGTGGGTAGACCTCAAGGCATCCAGCATTGAGGTCTACCCACTATCCTTCCATTCAAAGCCAATCAGAGCTCGGCGTCATTCTGACGTCATCGCAACTCCTGCGCAAGAAGCAGACGACTTGCTCTCCGCATTGTGTGGTACCAGGGGGTCTTTAAAAGCGAACAGACGGACTCCTCACCCTGTTCCTGAGGATGCCGTTCTTGCCGAGGACTTCCTTGAAGACTTTTCTCGCGACGACCGGGTCGAGCGCGCTCAGAGGATCGTCCAGGAGATAGATGTCCGACCCACTGTACGCCGCCCGTGCCAGGCAGATGCGCTGCTTCTGACCTCCACTCAGCGTTTCGCCCTGCGTACGTTAGGCAGCTACAATGGTTAAATCCTGCCTGCTCTCCGATTCACTGATCTCTAACCATTCTGTTTGAAAATGGACCTCTCTGGAGAGGGGCATCCCACGTTTTTACTCAAAGTCCCGAAGGCCTTGAAGACAGCGCAGTCTGTCTTCGAGGGCTTCGGGACGTCCTAAATACTTAGCTCCCGCGTCTGCCAATCTGGGCTACTATCTAGACTTTTCCTTTCGAAACTCTTCTCATCGACTCGAACCTTTCTTGTGTTTTACTGGGTCGCGGTTCCGGTCAATTTAAGACATGGTTTCAAAATTAGACCGAAGTATTCGCATCGAAAGAAAGGAAACCACGCCTTCAACTTTCCTAGCGTCGGTCGTGTTCAAGATGACCGCAGGCATATCACTCTATAAGGTCCAGACCAGGGTGTAAGATAGACAGGTGGGGAAACGGCCCATAGAGGCCTACCGCAGCGCCGTGACCGGATTGTGTACTCGTCTGCTTGCGGGTACCCTCGATTTGCGACAGATGGCGCTGCGGCGAGAAGAAAAAAATTTCCGTCAGTTTAGCCGGTCGCCACCGGTCGCCCCACTTGGTCGGCCACCCGGAGTGAGAGTTCGCGGTGCTCCACATAGATGGCGCCACAGGAAAAGAGAAACCCGGGGGTACACAATCGGGTCGCTCATTTGGCTCTCGTTTCCCCACCTGTCTATCTTACACCCTGGTCCAGACGCAGCCGGTATTACGAGCTGATGAGGCCAATCAGACTGCGTCAAAAGCGCATCATCATGGTGTTCGCCATGTTTCTTTACGTGTTCTATTATCGCTGAACTTATCATAAACAGGAAAGGCCTAGTGACTTGCGATTTTGTCGCTGCTCTGGTCCCATTCCCTAGTAGCGTCAGCATACAGCGTCCGGACTTAAGCTGAAACGAACGATAAGCGTCTCGTTTCCCCTTAAGGCGGTGGTCCCACGGCCCCAACCATAATACCGGTGGCAGCTGTGCTAACGCTCCTGTTTGCGGTGCAAATGTCGCGTCTTTTCGCGTGTTACGTATTTCGTTCTTATTGCAAATAAATTGCCAATTCATCATTACTCTTTTAGTACAAAATATGATACGCATGCTTTAAAACTTAACGCACAATAAGAAAACAAAAAGTGCAAGTTTTGATATTTTCAAAGACATACCTCTATGCATTCCAAGTTTCTAGAATTGTAATGCATCCAAGACGCGTTCTTATTTTTTTAATTAAAAAATGAAGGACTCGTCTAGTTCCCTGTATACATGTTTTTCTGAATTAGCGCGCTCACATTTTTTAATATTTATTCAAAAAGAGCCTTTTTTATGCAAGTTTGAAGTCTTGTAACTCAGTTTCACATCATAACGCAGCAACGACACTGCAAGACATGCTCCTGGGAAATATAGGAACTCCGCATACAAAATATTAGAAGTGCAACGCCACCCATTTTTTTGTAAACACAACTTGATTGTGATAAAATTTTAAAGAATTCCCTTAAGGCGTTCTTGGTTTTCTCAGACAGCGTTCTGGCATCTGATCTAATTTTTTTTAATTGTGTGCTAGAGGAACTGAGCTGGTTCACCTGAAGCGTGATTTTTTTGTATTCATATTCAGATTTGTTTAAAATAATTTTAAATCATGGGACTATTTTGAAGCTCGACTCTGTACGCAAGAAACCGGTTTCAAAGAAGAGGACAGCTATTTAAGCAACAATTCTTTAATTAGAGCTTTTATCGTTCTAATTAAAATCACTGTCTATGATTGTAATTATTTAAAAGCATACTAATTGTCCTAAATCATAGAAATAACCTATGTTCTAGCAGACGACGCGCACTTGCGCCATCTTTTGAAAGGTGGCTGAAATTCGAGGATGAGAAGTTCAGGCAAAGTGGCGCTGATTCTGTCCCTGACGCGGAGGATTATTTTATCAAATATTTCCTCGCGCTACTTCCTTGTTCTTGCAGTGAGTCAGTTAATCTTGCAAGAAAAAAAGAAAGAAAACTAGACGCGCGTCTCAAGGGTCGCGAGCAAGTTCTCGAAAACACCCAATGCCCATAAATAAGCTATTCAATGCTGCCCGCCATGTTCCGACACCACGAAAGGTGCAAATATTGAACTCCATCTGATGATTCCGACGAAGGGGATTTCTTTCCCTTCACTCCAAGATTTTTAACAAACAATTTTTTTAAGGTTCCAGCTTTCCAACCGCGCTGGTTCTGTTTTGTTCGCCATCGTGGAGAGATTTGAGACTTTTAGGTTTCATGTTACTCTACTCGTAGACAACTTACAGAGAGCGTTATGTGCAAACCGCAGCGACTGGTAAGGAAACAAACAGCCAGTCATCGTGACTCAAATCTGAGGCTCAGGAAAAGGGTCTATACTTGGTTTCAGCTTGGGTCCAGATGCAGCCGATGCTACGAGCGCGAGCGTGTGGCCCTGAACAGTGCTTGCTAGGGATGCCGCGAACTTTTTCGAACCGAAGTTTCGATGATCGAATCAAGCGGTTCGATAGGTTCGAAAGATTTCGAATTTTCGAACTTTTTATATCGTAAAATTCGACGGTAGTCGAATTTTCGAACTTGTTAAACTAAGAAGTTCGACGCTTTTCGAACCGTCGAACTTATTACGCTAAAAAATTCAAACCCTTTCGAAATTTCGAACTTATTACGCTGCAAAATTCGATGCTTGTCGAACTTTCGAACTTGATAGACCAAAAAGTTCGATGATTTTCGACCTTTCAAACTTCTCGCACTAAAAAGTTCGAAACTTTTCGAACTTTCGACCTTCCTACGCCAAGAAATTCGATAATTTTCGAACTTTCGAACTTATTTATGAAAATAATTCGAAAACTTTCGAACTATTGATTCCTGAAAAATCAAAAGTTCGACGAACTTCGAACGTTTAGGGTAAAAGTTCGACGTTCGTCGAACTTCGAAAGACCGGCGGACGGTTTCATTTAAATTCAAGTAGTGAGGTACATTCGTAACTTTTTTCTCTCCAACATTTGCATGCGGTGCTGCGTTCCTTACAGAAGACAATGCCGCTTATTACAATGTTATGGCAAGCTCAGTTTTAAAGAAATAAATTCCCGAAGGGACGAGGAAGGACGACGGGTTTTTGACGATTGTCGTTTTTGCGATATTTGAAGCGCGCTAAAGCCGAAGCTATTTAGGGTAGAGATGTTAAACTTTTTAAGAATGATCTATGTATAGCTTAGGTCAGTGTCGTCTTATGATGTGAACATTGTTATTCAAGATGAGTTCAAGATAAGGTATCGCATTTAAATTAACACCACAGCCAGTACATATAATTGCCATCTGCAGAATACAAAATAATGTATTTATTGTTTTTTTATGTTGAGGAATATATTAACTGATGGCGAAGATTTCTAATAATAATCAAGTTCAGCACATCATTATTATTTTTTTTTTTTGCTTTACGTTTCTGGGAAGTGTTTTTTTTTTAGCCTGTATACACATTTTGGTAGGAGAAACTTTTTTCGAAGTTCTGAGCTTCTGAATATGCAAGAATACAACACTTCTGGCGGGATCTTTATAGTTTCTTTCCTTTTTTTTCTTCAGCTTTTTATCGCCGCATTCATTGTTATGTTTATCTTTCTTTTACCAATGGCACATTTATTGAGGTCGAAAAGACGTAGCTTTAAACTTCCGAACCTCTAAGCATGTGACAAGTCGTGCCTTCTGACAACGAGTTTCTAACAATGACCATCTACGCGATCTTTTATGCAGTGAATAGCGACAGTAGTTATAGATACACTTAAGTAATTTCAGATTAAAATAAGCTCAACCATGCCCTCTTTCCCCGTAATGTTTTCTTTAACAGTCCAAAATATCTGGAAGGGGGAAGAGGGGCTAGAGCACCCCCCCCCTTCCCCCGGTTTTCCTCTTCCGACGCCACTTGTATGGTAGAACGCTCCTCGACCTCGAGTTGTGTCGGCTTCTGTGCTTTTTCCGGGGCATTTCCTCCGTCCCGGAAAATAAACCCAAACTTAACCTACTATATGCCAGCGTCACTCGGGCGGCGTTCGATCGGATTACTACCAGCGTGCAAGGGGTGGGGAGGTAGGTAGTTTGCCAGATCGCTTCAAGGTTTTTCTGAGCCTCAACCTCCCGCCCGCCCCTGGCCGTTTCGAACTGGATGAGTATCGTAAAACAGTGCGTTCGTGCGATCACTACTGCGCTATGCACGTTAAAGACCCCCCCCCAACCCCCCCCCTCCCCCCGGGGCTGGCGGTCAAATTTACTGATCTATGGTCACACGTCACTCTGCACTGGCGAATATTCCAGCACATCCGGGACACTCGTCGTCTCATTTAATTGCCTAACCAACTTCGCGGGGTCTAAATATCACACCCGAACTTTTCTAAACCTGATTTCGTGAAAACCAGTGAGTCGTGAAAACATTATTTCAAACTGAAACTGTGGAGGAACATTAAAACCGGTCTTCGAACATTGAAAACTTGGACTTAAAAAAAATGCAAAATCTTGGAAGTTTTTTTTTCGAAATTAGCTTTAAAGGAGAATCGAAACCTTCGAACTTTTCGAACTTTATGTAGAAAGAAATTCGAAATCTTCGATTTGTTCGAACTTTATGTCTATAAAAATTCGAAGCGTTCGAATTTTTCGATTTTATATCCAAAGAAGTTCGAAATCTTCGAATCCTTCGAACTTCAGATCCCAAGAAATTAAAATGTTTCGAATATTTTGAATTTTTAAGTCAGGAAAGTTCGCAACCTTCGAATTTATCAAACCTCAAGTAAAAGAATATTCGAAATATTCAAATCCGAAATTTTAGAAACCATGAAAGCTTCGAACTTTTCGAATTCGAAACTCTGCTTTGATCGAAAGTTGCGAATTTTTCGAATTCGAACCTTGTTCGGTACGAAAATATCGAAATTTTTCGATTGCGAACCTCAGTTGGCTTCGAAAATATCGAAACCTTTCGAAATCGAACCTAGGCTGGTTCGCGACATCCCTAGTGCTTGCATTGCACGAGCGCGCGTGCTTGGCAGGGACGCTAAAAGCCCGGAGCTCGCGCTTGTAGCATCGCCTGCATCTGGACCCAAGCTGAAATGAAGTATAATAAACCCCTTTTTCATGAAGTGTTCTATCAAAAGCGTTGCACATGTGCGATACCCTCACTAAATCGTCTTTCTTTGGATTAATTTTTTTACATTTATTCAAATGAGAACAGTGTCAGACGATAAACTCTCATGGTGTTGGTTTAACAATGCAACGACTCCAAGCTTCCACTTTGCGCTTTACACCAACCACGACCCTTGTCCTTTGCAACTAGTTATAAGCAGCCAGGTCCGACTTGCTAGAAACAGCGTCTCAGCTGAGACTGTGGGAAAGAAAGCAATGCCAAAGCCAGCGCTCGAGCTGAGCGGGACTCAAGCCGCGTCTCAAGACAGTCGCGTCTCAGCAGAGACGCTGTTCTATAGCAAGCCGGCTCAGGATCACAACTCGTGAAGTTTCCTCGTTCTTCTCTTTCGTTTTTCGGAGTCCCCGCATTGAGTGATGCGAAATAAAATCAAGCGAGTTTCTCAGTGCTGCCCTGCCATGTTCTTCCATGACAGGGCTAGAGAGCGGTTTCCTTGTGGCCTTCACTCTCGCCGAGGAGCAATGGGACTTCTTTAGTCGCGTAGGGGTGCGACCACACACCCATGCCCAACGCTGCCTGAGCCATCGTGAACAACTGTTCCTCGACCACTGGGATTAAAAATGTGTGCAATTATACTTGCTTGAAATAACTGTAGTGAGCCTATTGAAATATGTTTTGGCTTACAATATTACAATGCTTGTCTATACAAATAGAGAAAGACGTGTTCCGCATAAGTCCCAGAAGGCAGCCGGCCTCACAACCCCGGAGCAAAGAGGACAACACGGTGAGGAGGACGTGACTCTCAAAAGAAACTTAAGCACTGTAGGAGCGGTAGGGTTACAGCGACCCATCCAAGCTGCCGCCGCAGCGAACAACTATACTCCCGGTGCAAAGGCCGTAAGAGATCGCGCCTGTTCACTCTAGCCCGGCTATTGCTCTTGAAACTGCTGAACGAGGCAATGTCCGCTCACACAGGGGCGTTTGCTTATGTTTTCCTACGTTGCGTTATAACTCGGTCTGGGCACTTGATCTAATAACCTACCGATGAATCAATTAATGATTTAATCGCGATTAAATTTTTAACCAGTTAATCCGTTAAATTTTGGCAAAGGAAACATTAAAAATGTAACGCTTTCACCACGCACGTGTACGAGCACACCTGTATGAAAGCAAACTTTAGGTGAAATTTTGACCTAAAGTAAACTGTAGGGGCGAGATGTGTGACTCGAAAGAAGTGGAGAAGGTTATGTGTGCCCCCAGCCACTTCAACGCCATGCGATTGTCCGTTTAGCGCAGCTGAACCTATAGGCCTATTACTAAATTACGCAACCATCAAGGAGAATGCAGGGAATGGTGTTCCACGCGCCGCACGTGCTGGCGTCTGCAGCAGTAACTGTCCCAACGTTGAACTGTCCTAAAGAAAAGGCCTAAAACAAATGGCATCTTGCACGCGCGTTCGTCAGCGCTTTAGTTCGGTTATTTACTTCGAATCTTTTATACGGGGAAGGCGTGCGCGTGTGGCCCGTAGAACACCAATCCCAGCATTCTCTTTCATGCTTGGGTAATATAGCAATAGGTCCATTGATTAATTATTCGGTTAAAATGGACGCCCAGTCCTAGTTATAACTTAGTCCGCAGGACATCTGTGCTTCATATGTCGCATGCAAATCTATGCTCTTTGAATTGGATTCCATGCCTCATTCGAACCACGAATGTCCCGTTAACTTTGAACTTTGCACGTGTTCTCGCGCAAACGAAACCATAAATGAAGCCACGCGCCCGCGGCAGTAACGGAGTATACATTTTTCCATAAAAGCGTACGAGGGCGCGTTGATTGCTTTGTTTGTGTCATTTGCTTCCAAGGGCCGCTCGAGACACAGGTCTCGTGCACTGGCGCATTTGACGCTATACTTGCAAGACAAACGCAAGCACATCGAGGGGCTTCATGCCTCTGGCCACCGCGCAAGACACGTGCCACGGGAGGGTGCTCCGCCACCATTCGTTTCCAAGGAAGGGCCGCTTATTTCAGTGCTGCGCATCCATTTGCTTCCAAGAATCTCTCGAGACACGGGCCTTTCGAGACACGGGCCTCGCGCTCTGGCGTGTTTTACGCTACTTGGAAAACAAACGCAAACACATCCAGGGGCTTTAGGCAGATGTAAATCCCCTTGATAAAGGCGTTTTTCTTTTTGGATCAAATACCGCCAGTCGTTGGTGTGGAAACACACCAGACACGTGCCACGAGCGGCCATTCGCTCCAAAGGGCCGCTCAATTGACCCTTTTCAAAAGTCAGAGTCACCTTGTGGCAGTCCCAAGAGCCTCAATATTGCCGCTCTAATGGCGGTGATAGGAGATCGTGCTCTGCTAAAGCAAGCACCCTCGATTTCGTGAGTCGAAGGTGACGTAAAAGAACCAACACCTTTTGCCCTTTCTGCTCTATGCTTTCGAAGACGTTCGCATTTTCTGGTGTGGAGATGCTGTGTAGTGCCGCCATTAGAGCGTCGGTTTGGCTCTGTACAGGGTGGGTAGACTGACTTTCGGGAAGGGTCTATTCAGCGCTGCGCCGCCATTACCTTCCAAGGGCCGCACCAGACCAACCAGACACGGGCCTTGCGCACTGGCGCATTTGACGCTACTTGCAAGACAAACGTAAACACATTGAGCGGCTTTAGTAGTGTGAACATAGCATTAGCTAGAATAAACGGATGACCACCTGCTTCGATCGTGATCACGATCATGAGTAGATTATGGGAGCGGCTTGCACCAGAAGCTGGCTCGAGAGGCACTCCGGCACCTCGTCACTTCGTCGCAAAAATGCGTCCCAATTCGACACGCTCGCGCGTTTTTGTTTTGTTGCTTGTACGTTTCCGAACCACCCACCTTGCGCACGTTATTTGAGTGGTAAGTTTAGCGCACCACGCGCTTTAAATCCTTCGAATATTCACTTATATGGTTGTTTTCAATGACGTTCATCAAGTTTATTAGTCAAACTATACGTTTATTTGCAATAAATAAAAATAGTGTCATTCTTCGGAAGCAGCAGGTTCGCTACCCGCACATACCTTCTGGAAGGAGTGGCTAGGTAACGTGAATGCTTTGGCCTGCCGGTTTTTTTTTATGCGAAAGCGTTAACTGTTTTATTGAGCAAACTGGCGTTATCAGCTTTTGAAGCGGCGCCAAACGGCACCTAAATTGCCCTGTCCTATGGAGCAAAGCCTGTAGTCTGTAACAGCGATTTGATGAATGCATTCCTATTGGCTGGCGCGCGCCATAGTTTTAACGAACGCCACCCCACAGAGAATCCCTCTCCATGACTCAGCGGCCCGGCCGCCGGTAAGAGGGAGAGGGTGGCCGGGCTCTGCAGAGCGGTCGGCCGCTCGAGCTCCATTTGGTTCCCGCTACCATCGCATAGCTTTTGTGACTGGCCTAAAAATTCCTAATGAGATTCTGCTCGCTATTTTCAGTTGCGAGGTCCCTTGTGCTGCAAAATAATTGTAGACGGAAACTGCGGTGCTTGATGTCGAAACTGATCATTTCAAGCAGAAGCGGATCATGTAAATCAGACATAACAAGTTGGCGTTTTCTACCAGTTACAATGTTCAGCACCACCTTGTATTCAGCCAGATGCTGAATCACCTCAGTCAGATGGTTGCGACGTGACGTGTACGGTGTGCAATGACGCACGCACTAGGCACACCTTAGTCAGCCAAGACCGCGGAGCCGCCGTGGAGTCGGGGAAGCGTGCCCGTCTCGCACCCCGGAGGCCCGGGTTCGATTCCCATCCCGACCGAAATGTACTAAAGTTTCTTTCCAAAGCCATTCATTTACTTGTTTATAGGAACCTTCGTGAAAATTGTGACGTCAATCCGAGCATTTCTAACGTGTTTTTACTCTTTGCGCCGTCGGCCATTTTTGGTACCATCGCTCTCGGTCATGCCGCGGACGCCGACGCCGGATTTTCTCGTAGTGGGGCGAATAATCTTTTCGCATTCAAAAGTCTTCTGACCAGGCCATCAGCCCCTTTTTACAGCATTCAACGGTGTACAGGACTAGTGTAAGCATAAAAATCAATTATACATAAACTAATCAAATTGACATTAGCTAAGCATCGTAGTCACAATAATTAATATCAACGTCATCAAACGTTTCAAATACAAATAATTCACATCGACATCATTGAGATAACATTTATTAACATAAAATGCCAGCGTTACTGTAAAATTCTCCATTTCTGTTGCATTCAAACAGAAAATATATGTATATAAAGATACATGTACGCTGGTATATTTTTTTCAACATCAAATTATCAATAGACTTAATTAATATTGAAAAAAATATCAAAAGCACTATAAAAAGCACTTAGAAATCTGCTACCCACTCGCCTAACAAATTTTAAGTTTAGGTTACTGGGGCTAAAAATACACTTTTATTATTTTCTTGAACATGCAGAATCTTCGACCTCGGCGTACTATTTCAACAATATTGAGGTGGTTATTTATAAGGTCAGATAATTGGTAATCAAGTTTAATCAAACTACCATCCAAATGATGAGTTGTATTGAGCGCCCTTCTGAACACCCGTTTTGAAAAAAAATTCTGCTATTGCTTGTTTTATTATAG
>JAZHYW010069463.1:0-12286 GCA_037355805.1 Ixodes ricinus
ACCGCATATTCGCTCAAAAACAACCTCCGGAAGAGCTTTTGAAGGGCGACAACTCTTCAAAAAGGGTGTTCTCCTCACTTTAGTGCACCCTCACTTTTCCAAACCCTTCATCATATGTAAGGTGTCTCTCTGCATCAGAACCTGCTTTTACGATAAAAATGAGGGTGCTGAAAGGGCGTACGAAAACATCTGGTTAAGGGTGTAAGATTTTCAGTATGTACAGAATAGTCAAAGTTAATGCGATGAGACCGAGTACCTGTCCTGCTTTGTATCTGGCGTGCATTGACGTCACATCAGCCATTTTGATGGCCTTGCTACGCAGCGCACAGCGTGTATAGGCGATTGTAAACAGGGCATCTGGCGGCCGCCATGTTCCGCCATCGTGTGAGCAAGCACGTGCAATTACAGGCCTGCCAAAGCTATCTTCACGCGCTAGATGCACGTGCTTGCACGCATGGGGCACCAGTCGGGACGCCATAATTGCAAACGTCTATACCCTAGGACAACTTGCTGTGGATATGCGGCCAAAGATAAGGCCGGCATGGGCGCTGGACCGTCTTGACCGCCAACCGAAATTGTGCACGTGCACTCTTCCCTTCCAAGATGCCACAAAACAAGGTAAGAAATCATGCTAGAAAAACAATTAGTTAAATTAGAGTTATTAGATTTATATCAGATTTGTTCGATTTAAATCAGAATAATTTGATTTAACTTTGCTTATTCTTCACTTAAATCCCTGTAGGTAGAAGATAGTGAGTCTTAGTCGCTACATGTATGTTTAAACAAGGCCCAATGAATTCATTAATTGATACGATTACTGATGGAGATGTGGCAAAAACAGCTTGTTTTTTTTTGTCGTATAAAACACTTTAGTTGTTTCTCTCTTCACGTTCCAATGTTCTTGAAATAAGACGTTACTTATCTAGTTTCGTTTTTCTTTTGCATTATATTTGTTTGCAACAAGACATTACTTCCTTAGGTTTTGCTTCTTTCGGAATTTTGATTTATTTGCAATGAGATATTACGTAACTGACCAACAAAGTGGAATCTGGAAAAAAGCTGAATGCTCTGATCGGCTCAGAAGTGCATTGCGTTTTGCTCGGTGTTCAGCCTTATATACATATATCTTTCTTGACTGATAATTCTTTGATTTCAGTACAAAACAAATGCACATAGAAACCATCCAATGAAACACCAACAGTATATAAAATATATTTCAGGGAGTCTTGTTTTGCGGGAAAGGCTTGATTTAAATCGTCATAGTAAATCTTGTCAGATTTATATCACAATTTAAATGCGTCTTGCCTTTTCTTCTCCATTTTTCACAGAAAGTTGTTCCTGAGTATAGAGCACACTTTTAGCGACACCGAATTTGTTTTGGTCGGAAAGATCAAGTAGGAATTAATTTCTACCAGCATGATGTCCTGACATCATGTGCAAGCCATGTATAACGAGGATGCAATATTTAAATATTGAGAAAAAGTTGTTGGACATTCTATAGACGACTGCAAACAAGGCCACTGGCCGTCGCCTTGTCTCTGCTCGTGCGGACAAGCCCGTGCAATTTCAAGCTTGCCGAAAAGCTATGTTCACGCGCAAGCCGCACGTGCTTGCACTCATGGGGCACCAGTCAGGACGCCATACTTGCTATCGTCTACACTTTGTTTCATGCTTAGTGTACGGTGCTGTCAAAACCTGCATAGAGGGAGCGCGTGGGTTCATCTAGTGTCTCAATTTCAGGAGAGTGCGTGCCAATTAAGCGCTTCCATCTTCAGGCACAAGCTCGCGCGCATGAGCCTGTGCCCTTATTGCAGCCCGCTCTAAGGTAAGAAGGAGCATACCCCAAACGTAACTTTTCAGTGATTTGAGACACACACGGCGAAAGATAAAGGTATAAAAAAACTTAGCACTTTGCATAAAGAAAAAAGAAAGTAGATATATCGTACAAACACTGAAACTGAAAAATACCCGCACGAAAGCTGAGCATCGGCGATATCCAAAAGGAATTAAGGCTTTCATTAGACATTACGTCATTCCAAGGTGACGTCATGCTCGTCTCTTGAAAGCCAACCCTTTCCAAAACCCGTTTTCGAAATTCCTTTATTTGGCTTGCTCGTTTTGTTTCTCTCTACTTTTTTTTTCTTTTGGGCTATCGCCAGTGGGTTTAACCCTTTCGCTCCTTTCTTCCCCTTTTTCCAGGGGATTCGCAAAGCCACGCAGCAAACTGTCGGGCGTGCGTCTAACCCTTTTCCCCGCGTTTTATGAGTAATTTCATTATAGCTTTGGCTGCTTTTTGCTACCTCGTATTTGGATTCTTTTGAGGAAATTGTGGAAAGAGAAGGGAACGTGGATTTGAAGGAAGGCGGATCCCGTTGAGCGGGGCGGCGCACGTTGCGGGCCAATACGGACCAAAACTGGCGTAGCGGGTGCTTGTAGCATAGAACAGATAACAATCGCATTCTCTTTATATTTATGTGTCCACAGATTCACTTGGCCTAAGGAAAAACCCATTGTCAGAATATTAAACTGATGAGAAGAGGAAGACAGAACCAGAAATGTAAACAGATGGTCTATACTCAAGATTTTGTCGAAAAGTGGTAATTTTTTCAAAAATTGCAAATAAAGATTTGTTTGGCTTAATAAATAAGATGCATTCTGTGCAGTGGAGGTGTGATGAATAAAGCTTCAGGTAACAAGCTGCGCTGGAGATGACCAGGCATCAGGGACGTATAAAACGGACGTTATTTGAAAAGGGTAAATCAACAGATACGTCAAAAACCCTGTTTTCAATGCAAAAATCGCATAAACATCGTCTATTCAAAAGAGTGCACATCCCAAATTTTAAGCAAGCTGTGAAAGCTGCAGAGGCACTTGTGTGCAGAGTGTATCTGTGGAAGACAATTTCAATCAAGCGTCGACAAAGGATGCTGCAATATGACTAATATAATCCCTAGCATTAAAAGCGAGCGCATATGGTTTGCGCGACACGGTCCATAAAATAGAATCATAAAAGATATGAGCAAACCAAAGTTTCTCGAGGAGTAAGATACAGCGTCAAGAGTTCTGAAAAATTCGTCAGTTGATACACATTTTGATTAAAGTTCAAAGCTGTGAGATCCGTATTAAAAGCCTCCAAAACGACGGACATTGGGTGATTACAATGCTATGCATCTTATGTGAACAAAAGTGAATCACGCTTTGTGCTTAAACAATTTTTTTCGCCTTCACCTTATTTATAAAAAAAGTAGACGTTCGAATATCACCTTGAAACAGCTGATACATCATCCGGACAAAGCGGGCAACAAAAGTTTGAAGAAGCTTTTTGGATGTTTTACCCCAAGCAAATGGTTTCTAGAAGAAACCACCATCCGTCGGCTAAAAAGGCTAAGGCGGAGGGGGGGGGGGGGGGGGTCGAATGGAACACGTGCTCTGCGTGTCAGCGTTCGACGGATGCTCGTGTCGTTTGGTTTGTCGTTTCACTGACACGAGTTTCGGCCAAACGATGACGCCAGCATTGATGTCCAATGGGTGCCTCGTGTTTGGCTCGTCATGTGGCGTTGGAAATCCAGCCCTAAATCTTTATATCAAAAGGGTGTTGCTACGTTCTAAATGCGGGAAGGTAGCGTAAACACAACGGTTCGTTACTTTCATGAAAAAAAACAAAAAGAACTTCTGTTTGGAGCCAGTGGAACTCGTGACAAAATCTCGTTTCAAACGTGTAAAAAGAACACATCTTTTTGTGAGGCGAATATCATTTTGAGGGGTTTGCAGCCTTTACATCATCTCGAATTGGCAATATAAGATAACGTAACCTGAAATGAACGTCATGGTAAATTATTGTCGTAAGCACGTTAGTCATCTTTAGCATGTTGCTATAATACTACTACTGCTACTACCACTACTATTTCTACTTCAAATGATAATAATAATATTAATAATAATAATTTTAATGTACGTTTTATGTGCCCGAATAACAACCACGCGTGTATTCACATCGGCGCACACAAGAAGATAAAGAGAAACACAACATGCGCATAGCATCAAATGTATAAATGAAAACAGCTACAAATAGGGGCACACTCCACGCAAAATGCACTACAGAGTTTCAACGTTCAACTAGAGTCTACGACCGGGCGAAAACTGAGGTTTTTGTGAAAATGTCCAAGCTACACTTCGTTTCACCTATAGTCCACACGAAGCCAATGCTACGAGCTAATTGGACCGACCAAACAGCTGCGAAAGTGCGCTATTATCGTGTTTGTCATGTTTCTGTACGTTTTTTAAATCATCGCTGAACCAATCATAAACGGAAACGGCCTCGTGACTTGCGTTCTTTGGTGCTGTTAGATTGGTCACATTACTTTGTAGCGTCGGCTGCGGGCGAACATTGCCTGAAACGATCGAAGTATAGATGATGATCGGCGACTATGATAGGTGAAAGGTTAAGAGCCCAATAAAGGCTCTGCCATGAAGCGCGAGCTTTCTGCCTTTGATAACACTTCGTCGTACACGCGGCTACTGAACGGCGGAAGGTAAGGAGCACATGCTGGAGGCGGAAATTCTGCTGGATTTTTAACCTGTAGATTGAACTCGGGAGTAAACGTTTTGTAGCTCGACCTACAAAACGTTTTCGGTAAAGGAGACATATAGATAGACGCTGAGACTGTCCATTGGGTGCCTGCTACTCAATGCCAGCACCTTGATTATCAATGATGCCACGAACTACCGAAGCAATGCCGATAGAAATCAAATTATTAATGTATAACTGTTTGCGCATACCTTCATGTATACACGTATGTGGTCGTACAAGCGCACAAACAATCAGAGTTAACAATGTTTATACACGCCGGCAGTTTAATATGCAAACGAGCCTCACTTAGACACAAAGGTTTATTTTGAATGCAAAGCGCAATTCGTAGTCCCGTGCCGAGTCCGGTTCGAAATAAAGTCACGCAAAATGCAGAGTTCCCTGATAGGAAGCACCTAAGCGGGCACTGGTCATATCACCTACTCGATTTCATTTGATCATGTCAAAACTCACATTTCAAAAACACGTTGTTTACTTCAGTGCAGGGTGGCCAATATAAAAACAAGTTAATTTAAACATTATGCGAGCTTTAAATTGGGCTTTGAATGACACCGATTTAACTACGAGGATTATAGTTCAACATTTTCGATAATAATAATCTCTAAACTATACATTTTCTTACATGTCTGCTTGTCATTCCTGAATTTTGTTTCTTACGCATTTTTTTTTCTTACAAAACCACAGAACCATGAAGAGAGGATACTGAACATGAGCAAAAAGTCATGTTCTTCCGAACAAAATTGGAACGTTCCACTTTCTTTCTATTTTCTAGGGCTGGGCGTCGATTAAAACTTTTAACCCGATTAATCGCCACCTTTTAATCGATTAATTAATCGATTAATCGGTCTCGTTCATTTCCATGAATAATATTTAAAAAAGTGGTTGTGCCTTTGTTGAATATGTGACAAACGGCGCAATATAAAATTTGATTTCGAATCAACCTCAATGTGCAGTTTATAACAGCTCCAAGACACTCACACTCACAGATTATTACTTCAGCTGCACGAGGCAAAGAGGTTCGTTGATGTTCTCCGGCAAGAGCGACCTCCTTTGATTGTTCATAATAGTCTCTGCTGCTCTAAACGGACACTCGAACGGCGTTGAAGCGGCCGAGACACGTGTAACCTTCTGCAATTGTTTGGAGTTACAAATTTTGTTCCTACAGTTTGCCTTAGGATAAAATTCACCTAAAGTATGCCCTTCATACAGGTGTACTCGTCAAGATCTGCGTGTTGAAAGCGTTGGATTTTTACTTTTATTTATTACGCAAAATTTTACCGATTAACCTGTTAAAAATATTAATCGCGATTAAAGCATTAATCGATTAATCGGTGGTTAATCGAGCGATTGCCGAGCCCTACATGAAGCATTTCATGGTAGCCGACATTATAGGCCAATAGACCTATTGCTGTCTTACCCAAGCATCAAGGAGAATGCAGGGATTGGTGTTCCACGCGCCGCACGTGCTGGCCTCAGCAGTAGTAACTTTTCCAAAGCAAAACCTAAAACAAATGGCATCTTGCACGCGCGTTCGCCAATGCTTTCTTTTGGTTATTTACTTCGAATCATTTATACAGGAAAGGCGTGCGCGTGTGGCGCGTGGAACACCAATCCCTGCATTCTCCTTGATGCTTGGGTAAGACAGCAAAAGGTCTATTGGAGGCCTAGCGCGAGCAGCACATAACGCCACAAGAAGAAAGAGAAACACGATAAGTATGCATGTGTCACTCCGTACACATACACGCACGCACCGACTTGTAGACAAGAGAGAGAGAGAGAGACAAACTTTAACTGAGACAAGACACATAGAGGCAGATTCAGGAGACGTCTAAGGTATATCTTACACCGGCCAGTGTAGACGTTTAGTCTGACATTACCTTGACGTCTGCTTTATAAGACAATCACACCGTTTCGCGCACCTTAAACAAAAATTAAAAAAAAATCCATTGCTAACAGGTAACTTTGCGTTTCACGGTTTTGGTGAGAAGCAGTAACTGCATGGCAACGCCGCCTCTGCAACTTAAAATATAATTGTGATGTAGGCGCTTTTCGATAGCTCTGCATGCGCGCGGCCGACGGACCTTTATTTTTTGTTTCTTATCATTACGTTTCTTCACTTCCCAACTGTGGTCGTAGGACATGTTACTGACCATATAGACCACAAATTCTTGTCCCCAGCACAGGCTTTTTGTCAGTTCGTGATCGCCTATTTCAGGGGCTGGGCATCTCGGTGAGGCAAAAGGTCAATTATGGCGGCGCAAACCTGGCGCGTAGAAAAGGGGTCTACGTGTACTTCTCTATATTCTGGAATTAGCAGTGGAACGCACACCGAACGTGTATTTGTTGGCCAAAATATACGTAAGGTCTCTGCATGTCCACCTGCCTCAAAGTAGGGATATCCTTCGGAGCACCAAGTGCACAAAGTCACGTGAATGCAAACGCGTAAGTGAACGTTTTTATTGGTAAATTAGCATTGTCGTTAAGGCCATGCGCCGAGAGGCGTCAAAATATGTTCCCTCTCTGAATTGCTAAAAAGATGTCATTGAGCTACGCCAGCACATGTATGATGACTCCAATAACGACACGAAGAGACGTTCTGTAATAGTAAGAAGTCATGCAACTCAGAAAATAAAATTCTAGGTAAATATATCTCTGGAATTAATTAAATATTTTATAAATATCCAGGAAATTTGCTTCGTAGTCACAAGTCAAATTTATAGATATATTTTATTTCATTGCGGGACCTTAGAATTTGCCTATCCAGCAATAGTTTCACGTGTTTGAAAGTGACGATGACGTCATCAGCCCTACTTTCCACCAGTGTATTTATATTATTTCCCAAATTAAAAAAAATAGACGTATGATCCAGATAAACCATATTCCATAATGCAAAAAAAAAAAAAAACATATCCCAAAGGTGCATTCTGCTCACAAAGGAACTCATAGGTCAATTTTATTTTTTGTTATGGCTGCCTAGCGACTCTAGCCTATACTACACTATAACCATACTTTGACTGTTAGATGGCACATAAAATGACATTATTTCTTTCCGCTTTTCTTCAATTCTTTTCTCATTAACGATATCTTAATTAAATGAATGTAGGACACAGCAGCCGATGATATTATGTTGTTCACTGTGTAAAATCTGTGTGTAAGAATTGGAAGATTGCACCGAAACACTTAAAATTGCAGGATCGTAATATAAATATACTTAATTTGCATATTTCTCTTCGTAAGAGTCTTTCATGTGGTCATTAGTTACACATGGTTCTTTTTAATAGGGGCGTCTCATAAAGATATATCTCAGTAAAGGCTAAAGCCTGAGCTCATAGCTTTCGCAGCTACTCCCGCTGGGGATACTTCATGCAGCAAGTAGGGCACTTGTTTGAAGAAGCTCGCGCCTTTGGCCTTCGAGCACGTGAAAATGGGGATCCAAACTCCAGCTCTTACCCAGATTTTAGTATGTGTCTCTGCTACCGCAACTGTTTATTTCGACGAAAAGTGCCATAAAATTAGGTCATCCGAGCGTCCAGCAAAGTTCCGTCAGGGTTTCCTGTCACAAGATGCAAAACTAAACACGACTATTTTTAAGATAACTATAGCTCTGAGATTGTTAAAAATAATGTTCATATATTATGTTGTATGTAAAGATATAATATAAATATTATCCAATTTGCTTCCTTCCTGTGTCATGGAGCCTTGAATATGCACACATTAAACTTTAGTTGGTTAGAACAGTCTGGTACTTCTGATGTATACTGCACTAGTTAAGAGCTCGCTTATCTCTAAGACGCAAATACGGGCTCATAACTAAAGTTTAACAATGCAACTTCCCGCCTTCCAAATTGCATTGCGATAATCATTTTTTATTCATGCATGCATGACCAGATAAACTGTAACTTACGTGTCTCGGACGAGCGAAATTTAATTTTCACAAAATATGTAAGTCGGAACATATATCGAGAGATATACTACACAATGAGCATTCAAACCGCAGCTAGGTTACCACTGGAAACAATAATGGCGCTCATTTTATTTCCATCAAGAAACAGCTAGTGTCGCACTTTTGAAGGTCCTTAGAAGACATTACACAAATATGCGTATCTGTTTCTTTAAAATTTAATTACGGCCAAAAAGTGATTTACGTCGTTCACTGTTTGAAGATTTGCGATTAAATCTACTCCGTATACCCGTGATCCCGAATAAAGTATAGTGGACATGAAAATAAACACGCAATCTTTGAGAGTCATTGGTTTATCTCTTATAAAACTAATGCACATCGCATCTGCGAAGAAAGAAAGCAGTATATAAATGGGATTTCGGGGCTTTTCACGCAAATATTAGAGTATTCGAAATGCAATAATAGGGACTTTAGAAATGTCATCGCTAGGCAGTAACAGAGCCAGTAGATTCAATATTCCTGCCCTGATGGTTGTGGTAGAAAAGCGAACTAACCTTAATAGTCTCACGAATGAAGGCGAAGAGACGATGAATATTGAACTTAATTAGAGGATTAATCGGCGAACTTGTGTCATAAACAAAATTTGTAAGAACTTACGTAACCCGTAAGGTAAACACAGCGATTGCTGAGGTTTGACGTCGGAGCCACTAAGGTGTCGTTTCTGTGCAGATGGACTGAATGAACTGTAAAGGTGCAAGCGCGCACCATAGAGTCCGCATAGGCCGTATCGGTATTGAACCGAGTAACACACCTGACAATAAATCCAAAGCGTTTTGGAACCGATGAGGGTGTATTAAGTACAGAGCATTTCAGCTGTCTGTGTAAGAGGAGACCATGCTTCCAATACGTCACTTCGGCACAAATAGTTACACGTGCTAAACGAAAAGCGCCGAATAAGCAGGGACAAGGAAGTGGACACGACGAAGTGCACTCTCAAATAAAGGTTTATTAAAACAAACACACACTATTAATACCATCTTCCTGGTTATAGGCCTCCTGTACTGAAGCTTTGAACAAACTGTGGCGCCCTTATTTTGAGTAGTACAAGCTCACCTGATTGGGCCTCGCACTACTTGTGGAGCGTCTGGCTGAGCTTTTTTCTCTCTGTGTAGTGCTGAGAAACGAGAAAAAATAACACCTTTCGACTTCCGAAATCGGCTAGATTCAACGCCGCAAGACAATTGAAAGTTCCAGATTCATGCCACCACCGTTAGGGTACGTCTTTCTTATCTCTGGGTGGTGACGTCACAACGTCTGACGTCCCGACGTTTCCGCCCCCCTCTCCCTTTTTTTTCTTTAAGAGCGCGAGCACCAACTTCTGCTTCGCCAACACTTAAAAAAGAATGGTGTATTTTTTTGTTAGTTATTGCGTTCTGCACCAGAACAGGCACGCTTCTACATGTGTAACAGTTCGAGAGGCCCATGTTTCTGCTACCCAAATCAAGCCCTAACAAGTCCCTTTTCGTAGCGTTTCATGGGCAACGCAGGAGGCCTATTCGTTCAGAAAATAAAACTCTTTATCTGTCAGGTGTTTTGACGGTACACTAACGCACTTTCATTTCCTTTGCTTTCTGATACAGAACGCATCGCAAAATACTAAGGCAGTCTCATCTGCGTATCTACCGATAATTGTCGTTTGTGCTAATTCTCGGTCGCATGGACACCTATCCCAGCGCGGAGGGCACGTTCGTCTGCTTCTCGCGCAGGGGGTAGCGGTGACGTCATAACGCCGAGCCCTGATTGGCTGATCGCGGTCCCCTATCTGAGCGTCGTCTGCTCCTTTGCAACGTCGTCTGCTCGCAACGTCGTCTGCGTCTGTCTTACCTTTCCTGCGACTTTGCAAGTGGAGAGGCCAGATTCACGAAACTATCTTACGCCAAAAATATGCGTAAGACAAAGCTTAAAAACAAATTCGTATGTCACGAACCGAAATTTTCGTAAGCTTTGCGCAGGTTACGACAAAATCCTACGACAGCTCCGAAGCTACGCACTTGTTACGATCAAATCAGCATGGCCGACAGCGTCGCGGTCGCGACGACCAACGGACGTTTATTTTTAATGCGAATAGCATTCTTTGGATACTTCACGCACTTTTCGTCTATGTATCTATCTATCTATCTATCTATCTATCTATCTGGCTATCTAACCTCTTACGCCGCGGGTCGATAAATAAATAAAAAAGACCGGCGCCGGCGGGAATCGAACCGTTGACCCTTTGATCAGCAGGCAGACGCGCTAACCACAGAGCTATGAAGGCAGTCATTCAAGGCACTCTAAACACCTGTTTATATCTTTACCATCGCGCGCGTTCCATACGAGAGCTCATTCCGCTCTCGTGAGGCTTAGCACTGCCCCTAGCTCACCCTCTCCCGCGCTCGGGAGAGGGTGATGTAGCGGCCGTGCTCACCCTCACGAGAGCGGAATGAGCCCTCGTGCATGGAACGCGCGCGCACCGGTAGCTGTGACAGCGCTGTAAGGCGCGTCCTATGGTAAAGATATAAACAACCGTTTAGAGTACCGTTGGTTGAGACTAGCTGAGACGCCAGAAAGTCTGGTCGGTACCATTTTGAGTGTTTGTGCGTATGGCGCGTGCTTTGCTCGCCTTCCTAAGTGACACAAACGCACGTGCTGGGCTGCGGAGATCGTGCGCAGGGCTGTGAAAGTGTCAACAAATTTAGAATCGCCTTAAGAGTGGGCTGGCGTATCTAGAGTGTGCCGGCCACCTGACGAACGCGCATAACTCCGCACCGTTTGATGCTATTCGCATTAACGTAGATAATCATTCCCAAAGGATGGGTTCTGCTGACTTTTTTACGTGCGCTTCTCTCGCGTCCCAACTTCAAGCAGCAAGAAAAAAGTGAAAGTACTTGAACCAGACGCACGACGAACAAGAACGCTGGATCCACAAACACCCGGGAAAAAGCTCCAACGGCCACGATTCCACCGACACCGACCAAGCGAACTCGGCAGATAGGCCTAGCAGCCACTCCGACTCGGTGACCGTCTGCCCACGACCGGCTGGCGTGTTGAATGGAATGTGCCCGCGCGACCCTTGTGAACCCTTCCCGTATTATACTGTGATCACTGACCTCAATTTTAGATTAAGAGGTCAATCTCTTCCTCTTGTCATCTCCTTGTTTTCCGAGGCAACGGTGACTCTCGCCGGTGAAAAAGCGGTGAATATCCGACAGACGCAGGAAAGGTAAAGGAGCCATCGCTCTGACTAGCAGACGTAAAGCAGACTGACGTTACCTGCTGCCATCCCACCGACGCCGTTAAAGAATGAGGAGTCTTGCCGCACACGAAAGGGGGGAAAAGTATTTGGGAGGGAACTTGCGGACACTAACACGCTCACTCTCGGTTCTTAGCAAACAAACCTCGGCGTCTCGGGACACCTCACCAGTGAGTACTTGACTTCCCTCCTTGATGCGCGTCTGCTAGTTGTTCGACAAAACAACGAACCGCTCGAGTTATTTCGTCTGCCTTCTCTGAAAGGCGAAGTCGAGCTCGCGCCGGTAATGACCTCGCACTTCCGAAAGTCGCAAGGAAAGGTAAGACAGACGCAGACGACGTTGCGAGCAGACGTTGTTGCAAAGGAGCAGACTGACGCTCGGATAGGGGGCGCGATCAGCCAATCAGGGCTCGGCGTTCACCGACGTCACCGCTACTTCCTCTCTCGTGCGCTCAGAAGACGAAAATGAGCCCACTTGCGAGGCGTATTACAGCGCACTGCAAGG